>CAUYUJ010019226.1:296122-448622 GCA_963575745.1 Prorocentrum cordatum | reverse complement strand
TCCCCCCCTCCTCCTCCTCCTCTCCTCCTCCCTCCTCCTCCTCCTCCCCCTCCTCCTCCTCCTCCTCCTCCTCCTCCTCCTCCTCCTCCCCTCCTCCTCTCCTCCTCCTCCTCCTCCCTCCTCCTCCTCCTCTCCTCCTCCTCCTCCTCCTCCTCCTCCTTCCTCCTCCTCCTCCTCCTCCTCCTCCCTCCCCCCTCCTCCTCTCCTCCTCCTCCTCCTCCTCCTCCTCCTCCTCCTGCTCCTCCTCCATCTCCTCCATCTCCTCCTCCCTCCTCCTCCTCCTCCTCCTCCTCCTCCTCCTCTTCCTCCTCCTCCTCCTCCTCCGTAGCCATTTTGGCTCAAGATGCAAAGTTCCTCAGGGGAACATGTGGATACCGCTAGTCCGCGGCAGGCAAGACGTCTTGAGGTCTGGCAGAGTTTGTGCCTCGCACCCACGTTTGTGCCTGTGGGTAAACGGAGGCGTTTCCCATTCCTGCTCGCGCGAGCGTCTCAATTTCGCTCATGGGGTCGCCGATCCGAACTCGCAGCAGATCCTCCTCGATGGCATCGATCTCGCGTCCACCTTCCCCTCGCTGGCTTCCAACGACGCCGCAAAGGGCAACCAGCGCGGGAAGGGTTCTGCTCCGTCTCGTGCTGCTGATGCTGACGTTCCTCCACCTGGCAAGCGTACGTCGAATGGGCAGGAGTGTCAGACGAGCACTTACGGAATATTGTGCGGTCAGAGTGGGATGGTATCAAGGAGCCCATGCAGGAGGAAGTTGGCAAGATTGATGCTGCGTCGGTGTCGGAGTCGAACAAAACTATTCTTCAGGACCTGGAGGCCGTCAGGATCCAACTCAACGGGCAAGCCTCCTCCCTCGATCAGCAGGTGCAGTCCGCCATTCAGCCATCGCTCGGCGAGCTCGGGAAGAGGTTCCAGAAGCAGCTTGATGTGCAGGCCGCGCGCCTGGACGAGCATGTTGAGAGGCTGGACAAGCACGATGTGCAGTTGCAAGCGTTGCAGGGCGAGCTGGTCGAGTTCAGGAAGTTGCTCGCGGTTGCGGAAGAGAGGCCTGTGGCGCCGGTTGCGGTGCCGTCTGGCTTCCCCCGCGACTCTGACCACGCGATCGTCGTGGTCACGTCGCAGGTGCCGACCTCGCTTGCGGCGGTCAAGAAGTCGATGGATGAGTGGTTGCAGTCTCTGGCGCCCAAGCCAGAGGAATACGAGATCGAGGTGGCGGGTCCTTCACCCAGCCGCCGCTTCCTCATCAAGTTCAGCGGGCTCGTCGCGCCCGCGACTAGGAAGGTGCAGATGGTGCTCTCGAAGCTCCGCGAGAAAGGCGTCTGGAAGGAGTTCTGGGCTGAGGTCGACGGCGCCCCTGCCTGCCGCCTCCACCCTGGCCCTGACAGGGGCCCGCAGCAGGTCAAGCAAGAGACTACACTTTGCAAGCGCAAGGACGCGCCCCAGGGTTTGCGCAGTGTCGGCTCCAAGATTTCCCTGGACCGCGAGAGGGGGGCGCTGTCCACCGGCTGGGACAAGGTCATGCGAGTTGAGGTCTTCCACGGGGAGACCCCTCCGAAGTTGCGGCGGGTTGTCGAGGGCCTGCACAAGCATCGGATCACGAAGGCGCGGGCCGTCGCCGCGACGAAGGTGCTCACGGACCCTCCTAAGGAGCCTCAGTGGCGCCTTTGATGTCGCGTCGGTCTTTCACTTCGGCGCAGGTGGGCGCACTGGGTCTCCGCCGCCACTGCGATCTGCGACGCGGAACTGCCGTGCTCTTCTTCAGGCTGCAGGGGCTAAGGCTAGCCTGAAAAAAAAGAATTACCTCGCGCGGCCTCGGCCGCGCCGCACGGTCATTTCGCTGCAGGAGATCCACCAGGACGAGCTGCAGCTGCGCGCCTGCATGATCCAGATCTGCCCCGAGTCCGCGCTGATCACGTGCTGTGTGGGGACGGAGAGGACGGACCGCATCAAGGGCGGGGTCGCGATGTTGATTCCGAAGCTATCCTTGGTGGGTGGGGCTCTGACGATAGTCTCACACGATAGCCCCATACCTGGGCGAGCGCTGAGAGCGGATATACAGAGGGGGAGATGTCTTACTCACGGTCTTCAACATTCACAAGTATGGTTTGAGTTCTGATGACATTCGTCGCGCGACCGCGTCCATCGACGCCGCGCTGAGGGCCGCCCAGGACGACCCTGCGCGGAAGTTAGTTGTGGCCAACGGCGATTTCAATCTTGCTGCGGACGAGGCGCTCATCCTGCACTCTCCGTCGGCCGCCATTCGGCGGCCCCGCCGTCCGCTGCACTACCAGGCAACGCTCTGGAGGAAGCCGCTGGCGCGCATGTTCGAGCTCGAGGGCGACGAGCCGACCCACTACGTCAGGAACACCAATGAGTCGCCCTGCATCGACAGGGTCTTTTGCCCCCTCGCCAGCTGGCAGGCCTGCCAGATGCACATCACCTCGTCGACGGTCGAGTCGGCGGCCGCAGTCTCTGGCAAAAAGATATCGGATCACGTTGCAGCGGTTGTTTCGCTCTCTACCCGTGCCCCTAAGCCTGCTGCCGAGCGCCCTGCCCCACGCGAGCTGTGCCGCGAACGAGTCTTTCAAGAGCGCCTTGCGGGGCTCATTCGCTCCAGTGACTGGGCATCGATGTCTCCGCCATTTCGTCTTGAGCATTACAAGTTCCTTCTCCGTCAGGCTGGTCTGGAAGCTCGTGATCGTCTCTTCCGCCAGCGCCCCCAGCACCCACGTGCGTTATTGCTACTAGCCCGGCCCCTGGCACGAGTGGTCCGGAGGCAGGACTGGCGCCCGGCGCGCCGTCTTCAGAACTCGCATCCCGAGACTGATGTGCACATCGAGATCGACGGCACCAGTGTATCCTTGCGCCATCCACCATCATTTCAGGATTGGTATTGCCGCGCCCAACGCGACGCAGCTGATGCCCGCCGCCGCGAGGTCCAAGCTAGACGCGAGAGAGAAGGGGATGCGCAGCAGATTCGACTGCAGCTCCGCGCGCTTGAGAAGAAGGCGAGGCTGTGGCCCCCGATCGGCAAGCGTCTGTCCCTCTCGGGCGTGGACGACTCTGCCTCGCACAGCATCGTGACTGACCCTTCCGACCGCGTCGATGCCCTAGGGAGTTATTGGGGCCCTGTCTTTGCCAAGAAGCCGTGAGCCGCTGCCGCTGCTCGTTCTTATCTTCGGGAGCGCCTGCCGTCAATCGAGGACGTTGTCATGCCGCCGCCGTCGTTGCCTTCGATGAGAGAGGAAATCAGGAGATCTCGCCACAGTGCTACGGGTGTGGATGGGTTGCCTCACGATGCGTGGGGGTGCAATGAGCTTGGGGCCCGTGTTCTCTTCGACGCCTTGGAGTGGGTGATGTCTGGGCAACGGCTCTGCTTGGCCTCTAATATTATCATTCAGGCCGTTCTACCTAAGGCTGTACTGAGCACGAGATGAGAGATGGCACATGCACGCGTACACAAGAGAAGGTTCGAGTACTAGGCTTGAGGAACACAGATGTGAAGATCATGTCAGCCGTCGTGAATCGTGCGCTGCGCCCTGCGGTGGCGCACGTCGCCCCCCAGGCCCAGCGGGGGTTTGTGCCTGGGCGGAATTTCGGGTTGAACGCCCTGGAGGTTGACGCACATGCTCGGAAGTTATCGGTGACATGTCCTCCTGATCCTGGCCTGCCTCTCCTCTTCTCCATGGACTTCGGCCAAGCCTTCCCCTCTCTGACCCAGGATTCCATGCAGATGGTGCTGCAGATGCTGAAGCTCCCCGATGCCCTCCTCCTCTTCGCTTGCTCCCTGTACGCCGCGATCGAGGGCGTCGTCTCGGTCGGCGGGGCTTTGCGGAGGATTGTCTGGATACGCAGTGGGATCCTCCAGGGCTGCGGGCTCTCTGGGAGCCTTTTTGCGTTGAGTACGGCGCCATTCATCGATGACCTGGAGATGTCGGTCGAAGGTCCTGGGCTAGGGCTTGCTCGGGCGCGCGCGGACGACATCGGCGGCGCGGTTCGGTCGATCGCGGGGCCCTTGCAGGCCTTCCGCGTCATGCAGCTGGCTGAGGCCTTCGCCAACTCAGTCCTCAAGATACCGAAATGCAAAGTTGTGCCCCTGGCTGGGCGCGTCACTGTACCATTGGTGGCCCGTGTGCTGGCTGCGATCTCGGAGGCTATCCCGACTTGGGCTGATCTGGAGGTGGTCTCGAAGTTGCTCTACTTGGGCTTGTGGTTGGGCCCTGATGTTGGCCCCTGTGACTGCTGAACGGACCCTGTTGCCAAGCTTCGCCTGCGGGCTCAGGCGATTGGCCGCGGCGCGACACCCCCCAATGTCTCAGCCATCTTGTACAACACCCGCGCGTTGGCCACTCTCTCGTACGTTGCGCAATTTGCTTGGCTGCCCCCAAGCTCCTGGCGCTCGAGCTGCCCACGCTGGCGCAGGCTTTTTCGGGCACCTCTCGGCGCCCTCTCGCTGGAGTCCTGGGCGCAGCTGGACCTGTGGGGCGGCCCGCGCATCATCCGCTGGGGGCACGTCGCCGTCGCCTCGCTGGTGCGCGCCGCCACGCTCACCTCCCCCGAGCACGCGCAGATCCTGGACTCGCTGGTCTCCTTTGTCCACGAGCACGACGAGTGGCGCACGCTGTGCATGCTTCGACCTGGTCGTCGGTACCCGAGCTTCTGGCGCTCTCAGTCGCACGTGGAGACGCTGGCGCAAGCTGCTGCTGGTCATGGCCCTCCTGGCCAGCTCTCGCCCATGGCCCCCGTTGCGCGCGGCGCTGCCCGCGAGGAGCTCCTGGCGGCCGTGGACCGCCGCCCTCGTCCTCAGCGGGCTGCGCATCGCGGTCTCCATGAGTTGGCTCGTGACGCCGCACCGCTAGCTGGCATTTTGGGGCTGAGACTTCGGAATCTGATACCCCGACACCGTGCAGTGCTTGGAGGGATTAACTGGGACCCGATTGCTACAGTACTGAGGCGGTGCCCGACGTCGTGGGCGTGGGCTGCGTCTCGCACCGGGTCTGACGCTTGGCCCACCTCGCATCGCATCCTCCATGCGGGCGGCCGGCGGCTCTGCGCGCATGGCTGTGCACGCTCGCCTGACTCCCTCAAGCACTACGCCCGCTGCCCCAAGATGTTCTCCGCAGTGCGTCAGGCGCTGGGCAGGTCTTTCCCTCTCCCTGTACTACACCGCTGGTGTCTCCTGCCCCCATAGATTGATAATGTTGCGGTGATGATGGTGGCATACAGCATGTACAACGTGACCCGCACAGTCGAGCAGTGGCCAGTGGACGAGAACCAGACCTTCAGCCGTGCTCTTGCAGGAGTGCGTGCGATGCGGATGGCGTCGCCGATGCGCCTCTCGAACGTGGAGCGGGCCGCTCTCGGGGTGACGGACTTCGCGAGGCCGCGGCCTGGCTCTTCCTCATCCTCCTCATCTTCGTCATGCTCGTCATGCACTTGTGCCCCGTCGTCGCCAGGCATAAGTGGGACCCCAAGTGAGCGTACTGATTTGAGCTTCGACCCTGAAGGATGTGGTAGTGACTCCGACGGCTTTCGGTCGGGGCCGCGGCTTTTGGCCGCGCCTCGGCGTGGTCTCGGTACATTGCCGCGCCTGTCTGCTGAGCTGGTGGCCTCTGACGGCAGGGGCTCGGACGCTGCCCGTTCCGAATGTTCTGAACCACCCACGCCTGCCACGCTCGTCGCCACCCCCGAGCGCGTCGGCAGCATTGTGGACGAAGTGGCGTGGCAGGCCCCTGCTCCGCTCTCGCCCATAGCCTTTGTCCTCTTCGTCGGCGCTCCCCTCTCGCGACGCAGCCTCTGCGCAGTCTTATTCGTTCAGCGCCTCGAGTGCGCCGTTGCCCGCGCATGTGTGTTCGGGCACAGGTGCCCGCCAGCCCGTCACTGCTTCAATCCCAGCGCGTTGCAACACAAGCAAGCTCGTTTTGTCAACGGTTCCGAGGCCTGCCGTCATTGATCAGCAACCTCGGCGCCCACCAGTTCGCCTTGCCTGCATCTTTACTTCACAGTCGGGCCGAATATTCTCCACCCGCCCACTCCCTCTGTGCACCCCTGCCCTGTCTGCCCGCGTCGCCCCCACTCGTCCGTCTCTCCTGTGCGCTGCTCTTGCTTGTGCTGCTCCTGCTCCCCTCTCGCTCCCCCCCCCCCCGCCGCCGCTCCTTCCTTTTTTTGCGCCGTCACCTCTCCCCCTCGTTCCTTCGCCTCTGAGTGCTACCGTTGCGGCTGCTGCTTCTCCCCCGCTTTTCACCCCCACCTCGTCGCCCAGCTGCTCACGGTATAAATACACGGCTGCACCCATCGTCGCGCCGCGCTTCGAGCCCATGTCCGACGGGCAGGAGGCTCCTGCAGCACCCGCCCCTGCCGCTCAGCCGCAAGGTGCTGCGGTCGGGGCCGAGAGTTTCAGGTAGTTTGCAGACGGGACGGCCCTCTCTACGCTCGTCTCCTCCTCTTCCTCCTCCTCCTCCTCCTCCTCCTGCCCTCCTCCTCCTCCTCCTCCTCCTGCCTCCTCTCCTCCCTCCTCATCCTCCTCCTCCTCCTCCTCCTCCTCCTCCTCCTCCCCCCTCCTCCTCTCTCCTCCTCGTCCACCTCCTGCCCCCCCTCCTCGCCTCCTCCTCCTCATCCTCATCATCATAATGATCATCACCATCATCCGCATCAGCAACATCATCATCATCCATATCCGCAGCCTCATCCTCATCCTCATCCTCATCCTCGCCATCATCGTGCTGTTGCTGCAGCTGCTGTTCCTCCTCATCATCCTTCTCCTCCTCATCCTCCTCCTCCTCCTCCTCCTCCTCTTTTTCGCCTCCTCCTCCTCCTCCTTCTCATTATCCGTCTCCTCCTCCTCGTTTTCCTCCTGAGCCCCCTCCTCCTCCTTCTCTCTTCCTCATCCTCCTCCTCCTTCCCCCCCCCCCCCCACCTCTTCCTCATCCTCTCCCCCCTCCTCCTTCTCCTCCTCCGCCTTCTCCTTCCCCTCCTCCTCGTCATCCTCTTCCATTTCCTCTTCCTCCTCCTCTTTCTCTTTCTCCTCCTCTTTCTCTTTCTCCTCCTCCTCCTCCCCCTCCTCCTCCTCCTCCTCCTCCTCCTCCTCCTCCTCCTCCTCCTCAACTGGAGCCGCGTGTCCCCCACTCCGCGGGACCTCCCAAGAGCTCACGAAAGTGGTGGCAGTTGCGCACTCCGCAGCCTTCCAGGGAGCCGCGAGGCAAGAGGCAGGAGCAGGAGGAGGCGGAGGAAAAAACCTAGAGCGCACAGTGCCTATTCAAAACGAGAACCCAACACAGGAGAGCTGGGGAAACAAACCGTGTCTTGCCTCGGTCACTTCTCCTCCGCGTGTTTTGCCACCACCCCTCATTCCCCCGTCCCTCATTCCCCCTTTCCCTGGCACAGATACGGATACCGCTGCTTTGCCTAGGGAGCCCGTGTCCCCGCGCCTGGTTCGTTTCGAGATGTTGGTCAGAATGTGCCCTAGAAAAGGTAAGGTCCCGGGCTCCAGGGAACCATGGTTCAGTGTCAGACAGGGGCCGAGGAGGCGAGGAGAAGGAGGAGGAGATCAACAGGGACAACGACGAGGACGTCCACTAGAACGAGGACGAGCGTCGCAAATGGTTCCAGTATATATACATATATATAGGTTGAGAATATGTGGTGCCGCCTATGTTCTGCTATGTATGCTGTACACCTATGATTTGCAACCTATATGGTACAACATATGTGGTGCAATATAAGTGGTGCAATTTGCGTGGTGCGATCTATGTGGTGACACGTTTGTGGCGCAATGTATGTGGTGCAATATTGGTGCAACCCACGTGTTGCAATATTGTGCAATATATGGACGAGGCGTCGACGGGGCGGCGACGGCGACAGCATAGCCGCCAGACCGACGCGCAGGCCCAGACGACGGGCGGCAACAAGGCGACGACGGGGCGGCGACGGCGATAACAAGGCGGCGGACCCGACGCACAGGCCGAGACGGCGGGCGGCGACGAGGCGGCAATGGGGCGGCGACGGCAGAAATATAGCCGCCAGACCGACGCGCAGGCCCAGACGACGGGCGTCGACGAGGCGGCGACGGCGACAACATCGCCGCCAGACCGATTCGCGGTTCCTTAGAAGAGGAAGAGAACCCCAAAGTGCAAGCATGATTAGGGAAGCAAAAAACTGTTAGCCAGCGCGGG
Organism: Prorocentrum cordatum; assembly: GCA_963575745.1. NCBI lineage: Eukaryota > Dinophyceae > Prorocentrales > Prorocentraceae > Prorocentrum > Prorocentrum cordatum. The sequence continues at coordinate 440,447 of CAUYUJ010019226.1, read as the reverse complement.
CCCCAAACATTGATGATCTACCCGCTATTCAGTGCAATCTCGGTGGTGCAATATAGGCGGGATGTATGTGGCGCAAAGCAAAGCAACGCAAAAAGCAGCGCAAAGCGATGCAAAGAAATGGAAAGCAACGCGAAGCGGTTGCACACCAATGCAAAGCAATTGAAAGCAACGCAGAACAAAGCAACGCAATGCAGCGAAGCCATACAGCAAAGCCATGCAAAGAGCGCGCCTCGCACAGTCAAAATCGTGACCAAAGACGGCGGCGACGGGCGGCGGCTTGCGGCCACAAGCCGGCCGGACCGACAACAAGGCTCAGTTCCTCAGAAGAGGGGCATCAAACCCTAAGTGCAAGCATTGGCTGGGGAAAAACCGCTACGGCGCACACAGACGTGCTCTCACCCTTGTCACCCGGCCAAGACCCCTGGAAATAAATACGGTTCGGTGCACGTGGCCGTGCCCTCACCCCTGTCACACGCCCACGATCCTTGGTAAAAGCACACTACTGCGCACATGGCCGTGCTCCCACACCTGGCACACTGCCACGATCGTTTGTAACTCACACTGCGGTGCGCATGGCTGTGCCCTCACCCTTGTCGCACGGCTACGACCACTTCCGTTTAAAAAATGCACCATTGTGCACGTGGCCATGCCCTCGCCCCTGCCACGCGGCCACGAGCCCGTGAGCAAAAAAGCTACGGTGCACATGGCGTTGCTCTCTCTCTCTCTCTCTCTTTTTCTCTCTCCTGTCACGCCTGGAAATCCACAGGGATACCTAGCAAGACGCGTTTTCACTAGCCAACCTTCTACTCCTCAACCCGCCGCCTCACTTTTGCTGCTATTCGAGTAGTTTGCTATGGTCACTTGCCCGGGCCCGCGGAGGGCCCCAGGGGCCCGAAAACGGCGAAAATATGTCCAGGACTTCTTCCTCCAGGAACCGTTTCCTTCATGCTGGCGTCGGCGCACCCGAAGCGTGGAGCTGGCACGCAGCAGCAGGGGGTAGGAGGAGGAGGAGGAGGAGAAGGAGGAGGGAGGAGGACGAGAAGGAGGAGGGAGGAGAAAGAGGAGAGAGGAGGAGGACGAGAAGGAGGAGGACGAGGAGGAGGAGGAGGAGAGAGGAGGGGAATAGGGAGGAGGAGGAGGAGGAGATGGAGTTGGAGGGAGAGGTCGACACACCTCCCCCCGCCAGGTGGCGCCCTCCCTGCTCGGGAGCCTCTGCACATGGGCGCTCTGCCGCGGGACGGTGGGGCTGCCGAACTCACCTCCCGCTATAAACCCCATCGAGTGTGTTTTATCGATGCGGGGCGGAGGAAGAGGAGGAGGAGGAGGAGGGGGAAAATCCCCCTCCTCCTTCTCATTCCCAATCCCCCTTCCTCCTGCCCCCCCCCCCTCCTCCTCCCCGCCTTTGGCAACTGTGATGGCATCGTCTCTCTCGCAGATTGGGTGTTCTGGCATGTTGGTTGGCGGGAAGCCCTGTGCCACTGGGCGGAGCCTTCGTTGCTGGAAGGTTCAGCCTTGTCCGCTCGAAGGTTGCCCGCTCGACGTTTCCAATCCAACCCTCCCCCCCTCCGCCTCCTCCTCCTCCTCCTTCTCCTCCTCCTTGTCCTCTTCCTCCTCCTCCTCCTCCTCCTTCTCCTCCTCCTCCCTCCTTCCTTCTTCCTCATTTCTCCTGCCTCCTGCCTCCCTCCTCATTCCTCCTTCCCCATTCCTCCTTCCACTGTCCTCTTGCCTCCGTACTCCTTATTCCTTCTTCCTCCGTCCTCCTCCTTCCTCCTTTTCCTCCTTCGTCCTCCCGCCCCTCCTCATCCTCCTCCTCCTCCCCCTCCTCCCCTCCTCCTCCTCCTCCTCCTCCTCCTCCTCATCCTTGTCATCTTCCTCCTCCTCCTCCCTCCTTCTCCTCTCCTCCTCCTCCTCCCTCCTTTCCTTCTTCCTCATTTCTCCTGCCTCCTGCCTCCCTCCTCATTCATCCTTCCCCATTCCTCCTTCCTCTGTCCTCTTGCCTCCGTACTCCTTACTCCTTCTTCATCCGTCCTCCTCCTTCCTCCTTCCTCCTTTTCCTCCTTCGTCCTCCCGCCCCTCCCATCCTCCTCCTCCCCTCCCCCTCCGCCTCCTCCTCCTCCTCCCCCCCTCCTTGTCCTCTCCTCCTCCTCCTCCTCCCTCCTCCTCCTCATCCTCATCCTTCTCCTCCTCATCCTCCCTCCTTCCTTCTTCATCAGTTCTCCGGCCTCCTGCCTCCCTCCTCATTCCTCCTTCCCCAATTCCTCCTTCCTCTGTCCTCTTGCCTCCGTACTCCTTACTCCTTCGTCATCTTTCCTCCTCCTTCCTCCTTCCTCATTTTCCTCCTTCGTCCTCCCGCCCCTCCTCATCCTCCTCCTCCTCCCCCTCCGCTCCCCTCCTCCTCCTCCTCCTCCTCCTCCTCCTCCGTGTTCTCTTCCTCCTCCTCCTCCTCCTCCTCCTTCTCCTCCTCCTCCTCCCTCCTTCCTTCTTCCGCATTTCTCCTGCCTCCTGCCTCCCTCCTCATTCCTCCTTCCCCATTCCTCCTTCCTCTGTCCTCTTGCCTCCGTACTCCTTACTCCTTCTTCCTCCTTCCTCATCCTTCCTCCTTCCTCCTTTTCTTCCTTCGTCCTCCCGCCCCTCCTCCTCCTCCTCCTCCTCCTCCTCCCCTCCTCCTCTCCTCCTCTCCTCCTCCTCTTCTCCTCCCTCCTCCTGTCCTCTTCCTTCCTCATCCTCCTCCTCCTCCTTCTCTTCCTCCTCCATCCTTCCGCTGTCCTCATTTCTCTTGCCTCCTGCCCCTCCCTCCTCATTCCGCCCTTCCCATTCCTCCTTTCACTGTCCTCTTGCCTCCGTACTCCTTATCCTTCCTCTTTCCTCCTCATTCCTCATTCCTCCTTTTCCTCCTTCGTCCTCCCGCCCCTCCTCCTCCCTCTCCACCCCCCTCCGCCTCCTCCTCCTCCTCCTCCTCCTCCTCCTTGTCATCTTCCTCCTCCTCCTACTCCTTCTCCTCGTCCTCCTCCTCCTCCCTCATTCCTTCTTCCTCATTTCTCCTGCATCCGGCCTCCCTCCTCAATCATCATTCCCCATTCCTCCTTCCTCTGTCCTCTTGCCTCCGTACTCCTTACTCCGTCTTCCTCCTTCCTCCTCCTTCCTCCTTCCTCCTTTTCCTCATTCGTCATCCCGCCCCTCCTCATCCTCCTCCTCCGCCTCCTCCTCCTCCTCCTTGTCCTCTTCCTCCTCCTCCTCCTCCTTCTCATCCTCCTCCTCCTCCCTCCTTCCGTCTTCCTCATTTCTCCTGCCTCCTGCCTCCCTCCTCATTCCTCCTTCCCCATTAATTCCTTCCTCTGTCCTCTTGCCTCCGTACTCATTACTCCTTCTTCTTCCTTCCTCCTCATTAGTCCTTCCTCCTTCTCCTCATTCGTCCTCCCGCCCTCCTCATCCTTCTCCTCCTCCCCATCCCTCTCCTCCTCCTCCTCCTCTCCTTGTCCTCTTCCTCCTCCTCCTCCTCCTCCTCCTCCTCCTCCTTATCCTCCTCCTCATCCCTCCTTCCTTCTTTCTCATGTCTCCTGCCTCCTGCCTCCCTCCTCATTCCTCCTTCCCCATTCCTCCGTCCTCCGTACTCCTTACTCCTTCTTCCTCCTTCCTCCTCCTTCCCCCTTCCTCCTTTTCCTCCGTCGTCCTCCCGCCCCTCCTCATCCTCCTCATCCTCCCCCTCCGCCTCCTCATCAGCATCATCAGCCATCATCCTTGTCCTCTGCCTCATCCTCATCCTCCTCCTCCTCCTCCTCATCCTCCTCATCCCTCTGTCCTTCTTCCTCATTTCTCATGCCTCCTGCCTCCCTCTCTTCCTCCTTCCCCCTTCCTCCTTCCTCTGTCCCTCTTGCCTCCGTACTCCTTACTCCGTCTTCCTCTTTCCTCCTCCTTCCTCATTCCTCAATTTTCCTCCTTCTTCCTCCCGCCCCTCCTCATCCTCCTCTTCCTCCCCCTCCGTATCCTCCTCCTCATCCTCCGTGTCTTGTTCCTCCTCCTCCTCCTCTTTCTCCTCCTCCTCCTCCCTCCGTCCTTCTTCCTCCTCATTTCTCCTGCCTCCCTCCTCATTCCTCCTTCCCCATTCCTCCTTCATCTGTCCTCTTGCCTCCGTACTCCTTACTACTTCTTCATCCGTCCTCCTCATTCCTCCGTCCTCCTTTTCATCCTTCGTCCTCCCGCCCCTCCTCATCCTCCTCCTCCTCCCCCTCCGCCGCCTCCTCCTCCTCCTCCTTGTCATCTTCCTCCTCTGCCTCCTCCTCCTTCTCATCCTCCTCCTCCCTCCTTCCGTCTTCCTCATTTCTCCTGCCTCCTGCCTCCCTCCTCATTCCTCTTTCCCCATTCCTCCTTCATCTGTACTCTTGCCTCCGTATTCCTTACTCCGTCTTCCTCCTTCCTCCTCCTTCCTCCGTCCTCAAATTCCTCCTTCGTCCTCCCGCCCTTCCTCATCCTCCTCCTCCTCCCCCTCCTCCTCCTCCTCCTCCTCCTTGTCTTCTTTCTCATCCTCCTCCTCCTTCTCCTCCTCCTCCCTCCTTCATTCTTCCTCATGTCTCCTGCCTCCCTCCTCAGTCCTCCGTCCCCATTACGCCTTCCTCTGTCCTCTTGCCTCCGTACTCCTTACTCCTTCTTCCTCCTTCTTCTTCCTTCCTCAGTCCTCCTGTTCCTCCTTCGTCCTCCCGCCCCTCCTCATCCCTCCTCCTCCTCCCCCTCCCCCTCCTCTCCTCCTCCTCCTCCTCCTCCTCCTCATCCTTGTCCTCTTTCCTCCTCCTCCTCCTTCTCCTCCTCCTCCTCCCTCCTTCATTCTTCCTCATGTCTCCTGCCTCCTGCCTCCCTCCTCATTCCGCCTTCTCCATTCCTCCTTCCTCTGTCCTCTTGCCTCCGTACTCCTTACTCCTTATTCCTCCTTCCTCATCCTTCCTCCTTCCTCCTTTTCCTCCTTCGTCCTTCCCCCCCTCCTCATCATCCCCCTCCTCCCCCTCCGCCTCCTCCTCCTCCTCCTTGTCCTCTTCCTCATCCTCCTCCTCCTCCTTCTCCTCATCCTCCTCCCTCCTTCATTATTCCTCATTTCTCATGCCTCCTGCCTCCCTCCTCATTCCTCCTTCCCCATTCCTCCTTCCTCTGTCCTATTGCCTCCGTACTCCTTACTCCGTCTCCCTCCTTCCTCCTCATTCCTCCTTCCTCTTGTTCCTCCTTCGTCTTCCCGCCCTCCTCATCCCCCTCCTCCGCCCCCTCCCGCCTCCTCAATCCCCCTCCTCCTCCTCCTCGTTTCTTCCTCCTCCTCCTCCTCCTCCTCCTTCTCCTCCTCCTCCCTCCTTCCGTCTTCCTCATTTCTCTTGCTTCCTGCCTCCCTCCTCATTCCTCCTCCCCCATTCATCCTTCCTCTGGCCTCTTGCCTCCGTACTCCTTACTCCGTCGTCCTCATTCATCCTCCTTCCTCCTTCCTCCTTTTCCTCCTTCGTCCTCCCGCCCGTCCTCATCCTCCTCCTCCTCCCCCTCCGCATCCTCTCCTCCTCCTCCTCCTCTCCTCCTTGTGCTCTTCCTCCTCCTCCTCCTCATCCTCCTTCTCCTCCTCCTCCTCATCCTCCTCCTCCTTCTCCTCCTCCTCCTCCCTCCTTCTTCTTTCCTCAGTTATCCTGCCTCCTGCCTCCCTCCTCAATCATCATTCCCCATTCCTCCGTCCTCTGTCCTATTGCCTCCGTACTCCTTACTCCTTCTTCCTCCTTCCTCCCCCTTCCTCCTTCCTCATGTTCCTCCTTCGTCCTCCCGCCCCTCCTCATCCTCCTCCTCCCTCCCCCTCCGCCTCCTCCTCCTCATCCTCCTCCTCCTCCTCCTCCTCCGTGTCCTCTTCCTCCTCCTCCTCCTCCTCCTCCTCCTCCTCCTCTTCCCTCCTTCCTTCCTCCTCATTTCTCATGCCTCCTGCCTCCCTCCTCATTCCTCCTTCCCCGTTCTTCCTTCCGCTGTCCTCTTGCCTCCGTACTCCTTACTCCGTCTCCCTCCTTCCTCCTCTTTCCTCCTTCATCCGTTTCCTCCTTCGTCCTCCCGCCCCTCCTCATCCTCCTCCTCCTCCCCCTCCGCCTCCTCTTCCTCCTCCGCCGCCTCTTCATGATTTTACGTTAGACCGACTGAAGGCGTTCCTATGGCGTTTCTTCTTCCTCCTCCCCTCCTCCTCCTCCTCCTCCTCCTCCTCCTCCTTCCTCCTCCTCCTCCTCCGCTCATGATCCTGCCTCCTCCTTCTCTTCCTCCTCTTCCTCCTCCTCCTCTCCCTCCTCGTCCCATCCTCCTCCCCTCCCCATCCTCCTCCTCCTCCTCCCCCTCCTCCTCCTCCTCCTCCTCCCCCTCATCCTTCTCCTCCTCCTCCGCCTCCTCCCACGACACTACTCTGCTGAAGATGTACCTTCGATATGTTACCACAGCCCTCGGAGAGTGGCGAGCAATTGCGTCTCGTAGGAACCAGGCGCTGACCAAGCCTGTTAAGAGTCGGTCCCCTCCCCTCTCCTCCGCCTCCTCCTGTAGCCTCTCGTGTGTTCCCGAGGGCCCGTGTCTTCGCATGTGTCAATGGCCAGCGCCGATGCACGATCTGTCGCATCCGCGTTCGCTCCCACAAAGCCGAGGAGGAGCGAATGAGTGTTGTGGCCTGTCCTGGACATTGTGCTCAGATGTCTGACATAGTCGATAACCCCAAGGGGGCATGATATGTTTGACCATGAACACCTCGAGCAGCCCACGAGTATTTATGATGCGTCATCGCTGTGGTTCGTTTGAGAAGGGCGGCTCACGTGGACTGCGAGGCCAGTGCAGCAGGAGACCTCACAATGGAGCCCAACTGCAGCTACAGCGAGCAAGATCTGGCCGACACCCCACGAGTGCCGCCCATGGTCCGACCGTGTTCAGTCCCCCCCTGGCCCAGCTCGTGAGCGAAGCCCTCGCAGCTCAAGTTGACCAGGACGACGTGAGCTAGACTTCAGGGAATTCATCTTCCCCTTTTCCCATTCTCTCCCTTGGCAGGCCCCCCCGATGGCGGACCTGACTCTGTGTGGAGGCCATCGGTCCCACATGTGATGCGTTTGTTTGTTCGAGCGTGCGGCACGGCGTTCGCGTTGTGTGTGTGTGTTGTGCATGTCGCACGCGTAACAGGCACCCCTGTTGCCGCACCCTACGGGCCTTCGAGGCTCAGGGGAAGTGAGTGCACGCGCTTTGCATGCTCGTGCCTCTGCTTCTCTTCGCAGCCCATGGGCAGCGTGTGCTGCTGACTGCAGGGGGGCTGCTGCAGTCAGAGACAAAGTCCTGGAGCCTAAGGTTTCGGAGTAGGGTCGGGTCGGCCAACCCTTAGCCTCCCATCCTCAACCACGTTTTTGTCCTCCCCCTCCTCCTCCACATCCTCCTCCTCCTCCTCCTCCTCCTCCCCCTCCTCCTCCTCCTCCTCCTCCTCCTCCTCCTCCTCCTCCTCCTCCTCCTCCTAGCAAAAGATCGAGATGATCTTTGGTGCTTTATCGAGGACCGTTGGGCTGGGCGCCAACAGGCCTCGGGAGGCTTCGTGGAGGCGTCTGGAAGCCTCCAGAGGCCTCTTGGGACCTCCCCCGGAGGCCCCATGAAGACTTCTTGAGGGTGAGCCAATCATACGCCTTACCACAGGGGAGGTTTTCGGGAGTTTCCGACAGTTCTCCGCGGGCTTCTAGCATCGGAATGCTTCCCAGAAGCTGCGCCTTGCCGAGAGCGTTTCGAGCGTGCCCGAATCATCCCGAGCGACCACCGGAGACCCGAATTTTGACCGGAAAAACACGACAACTGGGGAAGCGGGCCCTAGGGTAGCGACGTTTCCCCCGTTTTCGGATTCGGTGCCCTCCCTGGGCCCGGGAATGTTCGAGCACGCCTCAGGACGAAAATTTGGTGTTGGGGCAAGGTCCCGAAATCCAGGACCCGCTTCCCTCAGGACCCATGTGTTTCATGCCTTTCACCAGCGCCGAGCTCGGCCTGGCCCATCCTGGAACCATGATTGGCCTGGCCAGATCAATGTTGGTGTGCAGTTGGCGTCCTTTCAATGCCCACCCATCCACCAACACACTTCTCGTCGATTCCTTTACACGCTGAAGAGAGAGGATGGCGCCAGAGAAAGAGGAGGAGGTTGGTTGGTTGGACATTCCTCGAAAGCAAAGTCACGTTACGGCGGCGACGCACAGAATCGAAGTCGATTGCCCAGAAGGAGGAGGAGGAGCAGCAGGACCAGGACCAGCAGCAGCAGGAGTAGAAGCAGACGCAGCAGCAGGAGGAGCAGGCCCCGCTCCCCGGCAGCAGACCGGCCAAGAGCCAGAGAGAGGACGAGGAAGCAGCCCGGGCGCTGGAGGAGAATGGGGGCCCCGAGGGCGCAAGCGAGCTCATGAGGGAGCAGCACCTGCGGGAGCAGCAGCAGCAGCAGGAGGAGGCAAACGGGAGCAGGGCCAGGAGGGGGGCAGGGCACGGCCAGGCCGCCGACACTGAGGAACGGCCCGGGTCCGGAAGGGGCTCGCCAGTCCGTGGAAACCTCTGGGGGGTTCGAGGTTCGAGGTTTCCGACGCGCTCCTCGACCCGAGGCGGCATTCCAGCCTCGAGGTGCCTTCCAGTGGCTGCGCCTCGCCGAGAAAATTCCGGGGAGGCCCGAGGTTATGGTCCGAAAACCATCAGGCGTCGAAGTTCCATGGTCGCGCTCCTGCAGCGACTCTCGTGCGCCCGGCCGCTTCGGGAGGCCAACGAGGGTCTTCGCACCTCGTCTGGCGCTCCCTGTGGCAGCGTGGTCGGGAAAGTCTGCCTACAGCGTGTCGCTCTGCGGGTTCCGGCCCGCCACCCCCCGGTCCGCGAGCGGCAGCGTTCGAGCTATTCTCTCGGCCTCCCGCCCCGCGGAGCGGAGCGGCACGCCGTCAGCTCGCAGGGGCGTGGCGGGTCGTGTCGCCGGGGCTGCCGCCAACCAGAAGCTCCGCCGCCGCAGCCTGAGCGCAGAGCCGCCGCGCGCCCGCGCAACTCGGGACCAGGATGCGGGGATCGACGCTCGACCCGGACGCCTAAATTGTTGCCCCCACTCTGGCTGCCGGCCGGGGGGGGGGGGATGCGGGCCATGGATATGAAGCTTGGCCTCCAGAGGCTGGACTCTTGTTCCACGCTCTCGCTCCAGGCCCCATCGTAGATTTCTGGCGGGAGCAGGTGCAGGGATAAGTTGACGCTCGCCTGAGGATGGGGGGCCTGGTGAAGCACGGGCTCCTGCGCATGGTGCTCCCGAACGGGGACGAGCGGGTCTTCGGGGACGGTGACAACGGTCCCCTGGCCTGGGCGGGCGTGACGGCCGAGGAGGTGACCCTGATGGTGCACTCGGAGCGCCTGGGGCAGCCCCCTGAGAAGGAAAGAGAAGAGGAATAAGAAGGAGGAGGAGGAGGAAGAGAAAGAGGAGGAGGAGGAGGAGGAGGAAGAGAAAGAGGAGGAGGACGAGGAAGAGAAGAGAAGAGGAGGGAGGAGGAGAGAGGAGAAGAGAGGATATGACGAGACGAGACGAGACAAGAAGAGAAAAGGGATAATACAAAAAAGAATAGGAGGACGAGGAAAAGGAAGGCAGCCACGTTTGACCAAGACCGTGGCAGCTGCGCCAGCCATCAGGGACCAGCCTCGATCGAACCCTTTCGACCTTCCAAACCTCAACCTTGCATCCCCTCTTACCCTGAACCATTCGACTACTTCTTGAGCTCTTCCCCAAGTGACGCCGTCATCCACTACACAGGCGGTGCTAGCACTACCACGACTTCGCCATCCCCCAGCCCAACTTGGTATGAACGAAGACGAGAACGACCAACAGCAGCACGCGTACTACTACGAGTCGCATCAGCACGGACGTACCTCGACCAGCATACGCAGCAGCAGCTCCACGTTGCTCCAGGACTACTTGAAGCACACCACAGTGCACAACAACCACTGCGACATCCACTACAAGCTCCTACAATGGCGGCACCATGGGGATCAGCCGCGTGCCGGCCATCGAGCACGTCACCGCCATGGAGGCCAGCTTCGAGCCCGAGCCGCACTCCAAGCAGGGAGCCACCAACGCGCCCAGCCGAAATCGCGATCGGTACAGGCCTTGTATGGTGGAGGGAGAGAAATGGGCCGCGCAAGGGGCAGCCCAGCAGCCCCGACACATACTAGTTCGAAGGCGCCGGCAAGAACACCGAGAGCACCAGCGGCAACTGCAAGCGCAGCTTCCCAGATCCTCACGACGACTACACCCAGGACGCCAACCAGCCGCAGAAGGGCAAGAACAAGGGAAAGAAGGGCAAAGGCAAACAACCACCCCCCAAGAGCAAGCCTCTCAACAACATAATCAGCAACGTCATGCCCATGTACAGAGTCTACGCCACCAGAAAGTACGACTGGGAGGCACCGTCCAGCGACCCAAAACCCACAGAGGCGTGGAAGAAAGTCAAGGCAGCAGCATGCGACTCCACCAGCAGACGAGGTTCATCGACCGCAATTAACAGATCACGGAGGACGACTACGAGCACACCAAAGAGCATCACAAAGAATTCGACATGTAACTATCGGGTCGAAGTGGAGGCCAAGATCAACGAGCTCAACACAATCCATCGGGACATCAGTTTCGCGCGGGTCGCTGCATACAAGGAGGTCAGGGCGGCAGACCACGACGCAGAGGTCTCACAAAGAGACTGCGCCCAGAGGAGGGTTCCAACACCAGGACCAAGAAGGCAACACCAGGGCCAGAGAGACGAGCGAGGGCCAAGACGTTGGAGCGCGGTTCAAGGCCGTCAAGATGGAAAACCAACGCTTCGCTCGAGACGTAAAGAAGAACAAACATGAGACCAGAAGAGTTCGACAACCTCTACCGCAGCAGCACGGATAACGAGAAGACGATATAGAAATCCGGGACGGGACTACAGAAGATACAGCGAATCTTCGCGCAGCCGAAGAGACGGCACAAGTGGAACAGAAGAAGCAGCGGCATGCAGTCAAGCAAGCACCGCACCACCAGAACGAGTTGAAGGAGGAGCTGGCGAATGCCGCGATGACAACCGAGAGGATCGCAGTCCACCACGAGGACACACAGACAAGCTCGGCGGCTATTTTACAAAGGACGGTGGAGGAGCTCGAACCCAACGTGCGGAACAACAACCGCAGCATGAAGGACACCTCGCTCGAAACCAACATGCCGCCGATTTACATAGTGAACTGAGACGGGCCCAACAAAAACTTGCTGAGCACGGCGACGACTACAAGAACCACCAATAGCACTTACAACTAATGGACAAGAGAGCCAGGGACAGTGAGATGCACGACGGCAAGGGCAACACCGATCCGTCATTGAGGCCCAGAGAATACATTATTTCAACGAGCATGCCCAGCTGTGCAACTACCGGAGGGATTCCGACAACCTTCATCGCAACGCCACCTCGAGATGCAGGGCGCCCAGAAAGAGCACCAACAGAGGGTGACCGACATCGAAGGGATCGCACGAGCAAAGCACGCTGAACAAGCTCAACAATATAAACTGCAGATCCACAGGGTACTCATGGACATGAACACGCACCAGAAGCAAGCCCAACAGCAGACGGCCCATGCAGAAGGCCAACTACAACTGGTACTGCAACGAACGGATATCGGCACGGCAGGGCAGCAAGAAGCCCACCCAACACGAGATCCAGGTAGACCAGTAACAAGTGGCCATGCGGAGAGATTTGGACATCTCACACAGAAGGCGCACCCTGGAGGCGACACCATAATTTCTCTGCGCGCGACAAGTAGCGGCTCAAGCACAACAGCGGCTCGACAACGCGGAGACGGAAAATGCCGTCCAGAAGGCCCTAGCCACCGACGCCCTTGGCGATGAGGAGGAGATGAACTGGTTCCTGCAACCAGTTGCACCCATGGCTTCACAAGAGGCCGTCCCAGGGATGACCGAACTCACGCAAACCCAGAGCGAGCTAGAAGCACGAGAGAGCGACGCATGGGGATCAACAAGACGAGCACCATCAATTCCACCCTTCCACTCCAACGACAGGGCGTCGCACCCCGACGCACGACGCACGACGGAGACCGACGGGGCCCCAACCACGAAGCGAACAATTCGACGCGCCGCCACCACCGACTCCCAACGCATGGACGCCACGATCGATCACGGCAGGGCAACCCGACCGACCGACAGACCCCAGAATGAAGTGGGCCGCCCGAACGAACGTCGCGCCGATCGAAGCTCCATCAGTTAAGACAGGAATGGGCGACCTCAGCACCACAGAGGAGACGCAGGGGTGTTTCGCACGGCTCTTCACCACGTAAACATGCAGCTCCACCAGCGCGAAACTTTAGCGCAAGGAGGACAGGGAAAGCCACCATCGACCCCAACGAGCCATTCCGAGATCGTGCCATATCCCACCGAGGCACCAACGGACGTCGCATCCAGCGACGACGCGGCCCAAGCCAACAGGGCTGCCTCAGGACCATACTGATGGTCACAGGGCAGCGCGATGCTGGACAGCCATCGCGCTGCACATGGTGAGCACCACACCGCGAACGCCCAGACCGGCCCACCCCACCGCAAGGGGCAGAAGTCAATTGGGAGGGCCACAAGGCCAGCCCAGAGAGGGGTCTGCGACTGCACCGCGTAGGCGGTTTGCAACTTGAGGGACGCACGAAGCCGGCAAGGATTGTGGAGTTTTTCTTCTGACACGTGTGTAAATGTTGCCGGCTCTGGACTGCCACCATTACCTCCTGCCCTTCTTCCTCTTCTTCCTCCTCATCCTCCTCCTCCTCCTCCTCCCCCCTCATCTTCCTCCTCTTCATCCTCCTCCCACTTCCCCTCCTCTTTCCCCCCCTCTCCTCGTCGCCATCATCGAAACCCGGCCTCCTGTCCATATTTGTCGCTCGTCCGTTTTCTTCCTCTTCTTCGCCATGCCTCGGCCTGCACACCCCTCCCCCTCCTGCCCCTCGCCCCCACATTCCCCTGTTCTTTCCTATTTCTCGTTATCCCTCTCCCTCTCCCTCTCTCTGTCTCTCTCTCTCTCTCTCTCTCTCTCTCCTTCTTTCCCCTTCTTCCTTCTCCCGACCTCAACCCCATCCCGTTTTCGTCGCCGCATCTGCCCCGCGCCCGTGCGCCGGGCGCGCGTTGTCCTACGCCTCCGAGCGCGCATCCCCCCCCTCCGCGCGCGCGCATTTTTACGCGTGGAGACCATTAAAACACGCGCCCTCCGCGCACGCGCAAGGCACACGCTGCCCCCCCCCTTCCCACCTTCTCCCTTTCCTGTAGATCATCACTTACCGGTTGCCTCTTCCCTTCCCGCGTCAACTAGAGAACACCTGAAATTGCACACATGTTCAAGCCATGCGGTAAGCAAACGAATGGACTCTTTGGTTTCGCAGTGGCTTCTGTAAACAGACAGGGGCGCAAAGTAGCTGCTTAGCAGTGCGAATGTTTGCGAAAAGTCATTGGCATCCCTCGTTCGTATGTTTCACGATTTGCTAATGCACCTGTTCTGGACCAGGCGCAGCCCAAACCATGTCGCAGGTTTTATTGGATATATGAAGCAGGCTGTGTTTACACACATATATATTGTTAGTACGAATAATAATACGAATAATAATAATCGTAATTGTTGTTATAGTAATAAATTATACCATTTATATATATATATATATATATATATACATAAAAAAAGATTCTTATATATATAAATAAATAAATAAATCTATATATAATATATATATATAAAACAAAAAAAAAAAAAAAAAAAAAAAAATTTAGTCAGATAGCTGAATATTTAGTGCGAAAGCTTGTTTGCGCCCCCGGCGGCGCACCGAAGTCTTTCTTGGGCACGCCAGCGCTTAAGACGGCGTCTACAGCAGCACCGGGCATAATCAATATATGCACTCAAACACTTGCAAGTATGATGTCCTTGGTCCTCCTTCCCCACTCCCCCACCATGGCCACAGCAACAAAACGCGTGTTCAGAACGAGCGTGCGGTTACAAATGTAATGCTTGAATTCTTGCAAGTTACGTTTTGCGTACGCGTCCTAAGGATGCACAGCCCACTGACTGACTGATGTGTTCCTTCCCCGCTCCCCTCCTCTATGTATGTTGTTCGGCCTACGGCTACAGCCTACAGCTACAGCCTACGGCGGTGACCCACTAAGGAGTACCTGGCTTCCCCCCCCCCCCAGGGCCGCGTTTGGATATCTCGATGTCCGAGAGAGCGAGACGGAGGTGCCTTTTGGCCTTCCCCGCGCGAGCTGGTGGGAATACATATATATATATATATATATACCCCGCCAGGGCTCCGCCAACTTCGCCACCGTTGGCGGCAAAGGCGGGGGAGGAGGCAGGAGATGTCCGGACCTTGCGGAGACTTCCGGGCGGCTCCGGGATGTTTTCGAAGGTGTCTGGATTGTTTCGGAGGCAAGAATTGAGAGGAAGGAGGCGGAGGAGGAGGAGCAGCAGGAATAGCAGGAGGAGGAGGAGGAGGAGGAGAGAGGGAGGAGGGAGGAAGACTTGGAGGGAAGGAGGAGGGAGGCGGAGGAGGAGGATCAAGGCGAAGATGAGGAGAAGGAGGGGGAGGAGACCTCCCACTCCCCATCCACTCCCCCTGGTTTCCCCTCCATTCCCTCCGCAGACCCCTTCCCACTCGCTCCAGCTTCCCTGCGTTAGCTGTCACCTTCCCTCCTCCGCTGTTTGCACCCCTCCACCCACTAAACAATCACTCAATAAGAAGAAGGTCGGGCACTTTGGCTTAGTGGTTCAGCGTGTCGCGCTGCCAGTTCTGACCCATCGACCCACCACGCCACGGCGCGACACGCTCAACACACCCTTGTCCCCAGGCATCTACGTTCCGAGCTTCTCCCAGAGTCCTGCCCCTCGAGGCAGAGCGACGCGCCATCCGCTCGCCAGGCATAGCGTGCCGCCGGGGGCGCCACCACGACACGCCACGCAAAGGCTCCTCGCTGTAGATATCCGATCGCCGTGGGCAAAGCTTAGCACAACATCTTCGATCCTGAGCACCCCCTGCTGGAAAGCTTTCGTGCCACGTTGGCTTCCAGGTCTCTGGGGGGCCGCGGAGGCCCGCAGTGGGTGCCCAAATCTTCCAGTTTCCGATCCTTCATCTTCGAGCAGCGCTGGCCGAAGGCCTGCCAGCCCTGCGTATTCCGCGGGTGTTGAACCACAGTTGCTTCACTGGGCTGGTCGAGGCTAGCCAGGACTGCACACCTCAAGGATGAACATCGGAATGGGCCTCGAAACGGGCCTCCTCCACACAAGCTGGTTGCGGCACCTCCGTTTGGAGGCTAGCCAGGATGGCGGATCACGTCCAGGAAATTCTCGGGGAGGCCTCTGGGAAAATCCGAGTGGGCCTCATCAGGATGTTCCCAGGGAGGCCTTCGAGTGCATTCAGAGGGGCGCCTCCCTTTTGATGGTTACATGCCAGGGACACAGGCGATTGGCAGCAGGACAGCGGCACCTGTCGCGATTCGCATCGCGAGGACATCTGCCATGCTACTTTGGTTCGAGGGCGGGGGGTGTTCCCGAGCCTCTGGCCAAGAGTTCGTTGGATCGGATTTCGACAACCGATCGTCTGCCTCTGGGAAGAGGAGAAGGAGGAGGAGGAGGAGGAGGAGGACGACGAGGACGAGTTTCCAGATGTGTGGATTTATGGATTAGCCACGCGCGTGCCACATGAGTGTTCATGTAGAGGGAGGACTCGGACGAGGAGGAGGACGAAGACCAGTGTAAACCCAAAAGTCAAGAGTCATCAACGATGTTGGGATCAACCCTCCCTCCAAGCTCCCTCTTCACAGGCCCCTACAACGGTTCATTTCCATTGAGGGAACTGCCTCGTTGGAAGGCAACCGTTTGAGTGTCCTGAAGCGTGCCAAAACATTGTTCTCTGGATTTCAACGCCACGTATAACCTGCCTGCTGCGTTTTGACGATCCGGAATCGTGCCAGAGTGTCACTTTTGGGATTTCAACACCGCGAATCAACATAACTGCTGCACCCGCATAATCCTGACTCCTTCCAAAACCTGGGTCTGGTATGTTGAACATGGGAATCCGTGAAACGAATGTGCGCTGCGCTGAGGCGAGAGACACAGCTTGAAAAGGAACCGCCCTCAATCCGTGAAACTCTTGCAAAGTTTGAAAACGAATTTGCGCGGCGCTCAGGCGAGAGCCACATTTTGAGAAGGATCCGCCCTCAATCCGTGAAGCTTTTGCACATGTTGAAAACTGATGTGCGTGGCGCTAAGGCGAGAGCCACATTTTGAAAAGGAACCGCCCTCAATCCGTGAAACTCTCACAAATGTTGAAAACGGATGTGCGCGGCGCTAATGCGAGAGCCACATTTTGAAAAGGAACCGCCCTCAATCCGTGAAATGCTCGCAAATCTTGAAAACGGATGTGCGCGGCGCTAAGGCGAGAGCCACATTTTGAAAACGACCCGCCCTCAATCCGTGAAATGCTCGCAAATGTTGAAAACAGATCTGCGCGGCGCTAAGGCGAGAGCCAAATTTTGAAAACGGCCCTGCTCCATCTGCGAAACAGTTGTCACTTTTTGAGGTTCAGACACATAAATGGTGAGGAAGTCTCAGGCGAAACGCCCGGCCCCGAAGAGAAGGAGGGAGTAAGGAGGAGGAACGGAATGGAATGGAATGGACACCTTCGCGGTGCGATACCAAGCAAAATCCCGACAATGTCGAAACTTATTTCGGTTGGTCGGCAAAGCCTTGGGCCATTGCCCGTCTTTGAATTGATGTATGCAGCGACAACGCGTGGGAAGGTTGAAGGAAAAACGGTGCAACAAACAACGCCCGAACTAGAAAGAAACAAATTCCCCCCTCCACCCCCTGGCCTTAACATTGGCAAGCGTTGCGTTCGAGATGCTGGATTCGAAATTTGCATGGCCCGCTTCTCACAAAACGCTTGCTCAATATTAAGACCAGGAGGCGGAGGGGGGTCATGCGAAGTGGTTCCTGAACGCTTGCTGCAAAGTATGATATTTCAACGGGATTGCGCGGGGCCTTACGTGGCCTCGCTAACCCAGACGTGTGATGTCCTGATTCGTTTAATACGGGGCCCCCAGAAGTCCCGACCCGTGCCCCTGGGACCGTTTTTCATCCCGCGTCGTCCTTTGACGGTCCCAGGGCCCGGCAAGGGCCCCTGGAGACCGGAAACGGACAGAAAACTTTCCGTCGTGATTCCTTTGACGACGCGAGCATGCCTGAGAAAGGAGCCCTCCGTTGGGAGCTCCCAGCGCGGCGTGCGGCGGCGCTTGGCGGCCCGCTGCCCCCGCCAAGGAGCGATTCCTGCTCCGGGTGCTCCTCGACCCCGGCATGGGCTTCGCCGAGGCGTACATGGCGGGCGAGGCGGGGCCTTTACGGAGGGGGAGTCCTGCTCCCGCTCGTCCCTCCCTCCTCCGCGTCCTGCTCCTTCTTTGGTGGGGCGGACTCGAGGCGCAAAGCCTGCAGCGTACTCCTCCTCCTCCTCCTCCTCCGCCTCCTCCTCCTCCTCCTCCTCCTCCTCCTCCTCCTCCCCCCCTCCTCTCCTCCTCCTCATTATCATCATCATCATCATCATCATCATCATCATCAGCAGCAGCAGCAGCATCATCATCATCAGCATCGTCATCATCGTCATCATCGTCATCGTCATCATCATCATCATCATCATCATCATCATCATCATCATCATCATCATCATCATCATCATCATCATCATCATCATCATCATCATCATCATCGTCGTCGTCATCGTCATCGTCATCATCATCATCATCATCATCATCAGCATCATCATCATCTGCCTCTGCCTCTGCCTCTGCCTCCGCATCCGTCTCCTCCCCCCTCCCTCGCTCTCCTGCTAATTTCGTTCCCTCCCTTCTATGTGAGCTTCGGTGCCAATATGGCGTAGCCCTATCCTCCTCATGCTCCTGATTCCTGATTCCTGTCGGCAGTGGTGTTCTCCGAACGCTGCCGCTTCCCCCAGGGCTGGCCAAAAGCCAGCCCTGGGGGAGTAGAACATTGAAGTAGAAAGGCGAAAAACTAGGACAGACATGGAGGAGGAGGGAGGAAAGAGAAGGGATCATCATAACCTCGGGAGGGAAGAAGCAAAGGGGGTGGACTGTGCTGGCGGCAGTGCTGGCGGTGGCGAAAAGGGTGGCGACGGAGGCCCTGGGGCCTGTGGGCGGGTCCCCTTCTTTCGGGTCGCGTGACCCTACTGCGCCACCGCTCTAGAGGGTGCCCCAAGGGTCCTAGTGGCTAGAAGTAGGACATCAGGGGTGGAGAGGTGGCTGTAACCTCTGCGTGAGCAGGCGTGCTGAAGACTGGCGGCGGTGGAGGTGGCAGCGCAGCAGTGTGCGGCGGTGGCGGCGCCTCTCCAATCTCGCCGTCGGGGGGCGCAAGGGCCTCTCCCTCAGCCCACAGACGCCCCCGGGGTCAAAGGCGGGATCCCGCGCCCGAAAAACAGGCGCAGGGTTCCCAGCTCATTGACCCTGGGGCCGCCTGGGGGGGGGTCTACCGAGCGGGAGGGAGGCTTGTGCCCTCCAGGCGGTGGCGGGACCTCCAACTCTCGCAGATGGTTGCGGCCACGCTCGCCAAGGTGGATGTCAGAAAGGCCTCTACCCCTGCATATAGGACCCCCCCCCGAAGCGGCCACCATCCCCATGATTGGTACCCTCCCATGCCGAGGCAGGAGTGGGGTACCCAGATCACGCGAATGGTGGCCGCTTGGGGGGGGGGTGTTCCACCGTGCTTGGGGGTGGTTTCTGCCATCCGTGGCGGCGGCACGCTGTGTGTGCTGTCCTCCCGACCCCCCCCCCCCCCGATAAAACCTCAACCCCGTCCACTGGACGGTTGGCAGGCGGTTGGGGCAAGAGCAAGCGCCAGTGTCGCAGCATAAGCCGCTGTGGCGCTAGGAGGAAGCAGAGCAGGTTGCACGGGTGGGGCACCTGTCGGGTGCATCGGATGGTTCGTTGCCGTGTTGCCACGGCTTCCCAGGCCCTTGCCAGAGCGGCCTGTGGCGAGCCCCCTGTTTCTTACTTCCGCCGAAAGCATCGAGCGCCAATCCCTCGGCCACGAGAGTGGGGGCTGAGAAGGTCAGCGGGGTGCGGCAGGGGGAACGGGCACGAGAAGGAAGCCAGGAGAGAGGGAAGGTTGGAGGTTGGCGAGGCCGTCTCTCAAAACACGTCGGTTGCGGCAGCATAACTCGTGGGTGAGAATGCCATTGGGGGCCCACGTGTAGCATAGCTTCTACTGTTGCCGCTGACGTCAGCCGAGGCTTTGCGTGACACGTCGGATAATCTAGCATAGCTGTGTGGGTGAGAACCATTCGGAGAACAAACTGCGAGCAAGTATCAGGCGGGAGCCGTTGTTGCTGTAGTTCGGGGTTCACCAACGCAGGATGGTGGCTTCACTGCCCCGTGTAAAAAAAAAACAAGGTGCGAGCCCCAGGAGAAGCACTTTCATTGAAAAATGCAATGGGTACTGAAGGTCAACAACAAGCATCGCTTATACATAGGAATGGAACGTTCATGTTAAGACTGCTCGTTCCTATCTGTTCACGTATATCCGAAACCCTCAATACCCGCCCCCATCGTCTTCGATCGTACCCCCATTCGGGGGGGGGCATATCTTCCTTACCTGCCGCGTGTATAGCTGGCGCAGCCCTTAAAACATGGGAAGGGAGGGAGGCGGGAGGAGACGAAGGGGAGGGAGAAGGATGGAACACGAGAGAGATGTGCAGAGCGGGGCGGGCGGGCGGGCCCTAACGGGCAGGTAGGATGGGGTGGGCCCAGGCGGTCGGGTCAATCGGGCGGGCTGTTGGAGCGTGAATCCAACGCGAACCGCAAGGAGCAGGAGTGCAAGCGACAGCGCGGCGCTCAGGCGAGAGCCACAGTGTGATAGCCACACATCCTTCCATCCGTGAATCTCCATACACACGTTTCAGATGAAAGCCCGCGGCGCCAAGGCGAGAGCCACAATTCGTGAAAAATAAGCTACCATCCACGTGTGAAACTCTTGCACTTGTTTAAGACCAATGTGCGTGGCGCTAAGGCGAGAGCCACACTGTGAAAACGGCCCAACCTCCATCAGTGAAATGATTGCAAGCTTTTCAGGCGAATGCGCGCGGCGCTAAAGCGAGAGCCACAGAGCGGAAATGTCCCGACCTCCACGCGTGAAATTCCCTGAAACGTTTAAGACGAATACGCGCGGCGCTAAGGCGAGAGCCACTTTTTGAAAACGGCCCGCCCTCCGTCAGTGAAGCTTTTGCACGCTTGTAAGCGCGCGGGGCTGAGGATAGAGTCACACTTTGATAAAGGAGCCGCCCGCCACACGTGAAACTCTTGCAATTGTTTAGGACGAACTTGCGATGCGCTAAGGCGAGAGCCACACTGTGGAAATGGTACGCCATCCATCCGTGAAATTGCTACACACGTAAAACTGCAGGATCATGAATGGTGGGAAGCCCGCCCTACCGACACGTCAAGAGTCACCCGGTAGGAAAGGATGGAGGAGGGGGACGGGGGGGAAAGAGCACAGAGAGTAAGGAGGAAGAGGAGGAGGAGGATCAGGCGATCGCAAACATGGATCAAGGGGGCGTGGATCAGCGACGAGTCCCGTTTCCATGGGAAGCGGATTTCCGCCGCCGAACGAGGCGGCACCGGCCACATGTTGGGAAGGGCACCTCCCCCGATCCATGGATTTGGCGACCGCGCGCCAAATCCATGGATCGCTGATCCATGTTTGCGCGCCCCGAGATGAGGAGGATGAGGAGACCGGAGACCTCAGGTGACCCCGCTCCCGGACGTGACCGATTTCTTCCGGCTCATGCTCGGCAACGGCGGCTCGAACAAAGACAAGGCGTTTTCGGGGGCGTCCAAGAGGGGTGCGAGGACTGCGGGGGGGGGGGGGGGCGGACGTCGTGGCCATGGCCATGGTATTTCCTTGGATGTCGTGACCCCCCCGTCTCCTTTCAGTACGTCTCGTCCCCCCTCCCTCGTCCGCACATGCCTCCAGTCATGATCTGGGAACCCCCCTCTTGGACGCCCCCCTCTTGGGCTCCCCCGAGGCGTCCTCCCCGCTCCAGTGGAGCCCCGTGGCCATGCTTGCCGCGGCCGGGAAGGCCTGGAACACAGCGCTGCACGCGCGCTCCGCGAACACCGCCGTCGGGGGCTCCGCGAAGAACATCCGGGCCCACTACGACCTCTCCAACGAGATGTTCCAGCTCTTCCTCGACCGGACGATGACCTACAGCAGCGGAATCTTCGACCCCGAGGTCCGGCGGCGCGCCCCAGGGGGGAGGCGGGGGGAGGCGGGCCTCCTCGGAAGGCTCGGGAGGCCGCCGGCCTCCTGAGGAGCTCTCCGGGCCCTGTGCGAGGCCAGAGGGGGCTTCTCATGAGACCGGAGGGCTTCTGGGAAGCACCCCGCGGCCGTCTGAGAAGGCCTGCCCTCTCGGATTCTTACCCCTCGGCGCGACGCGGAGAGGTGGAGGAGCTCCAGCAGAAGGCTCCTACGCCCTCCGGGGACGGGGAGCGGGCGCAGGACTTCCTCGAGCTCGCGCAGACGAAGAAGCTCGACCGGCTCCTGGACCTGATCGAGCTCAAGGATCGACCACACATCAGAGTGACCCTTCGCCGGAGTGGCTTTTGGTGCGGGCCAAGAGGGGTGTCCCCCGATGCCTGAATGTCATGCGACGGCAGCGGCGTGCGCTCTGGGGATTGGCTTCCCCCCGCGCCCCCCTGAAGCCGCGCACCACAGGTCACTGTTACTCCTGCGTGTGGCCGCAAGGACGGGGACGAGGTGCTGGAGATCGGCTGTGGCTGGGGGTCTCTCGCCATCCGAGCAGCGACCCGCTGCCCCGGGCTGAAGCGATGGGTGGCGATCACCATCTCGCGGGAGCTCATGGGGGAAGGGGAAGCGTTAAAGGGAGGAGAGGGGCTCGGGGGGAACATGTGTTCGGACGGTGTCTTCGGTTCTCGGCGGCCTTCCACCCTCGGGACGCCTTCCAGCCTCTGCGCCTCGCCGTGAGCATTCTGGGGGTGCCCGCATCGCCCGAAAGGCCGCCGGAGAGCCGAGTTATGGACCGAGAACCAGCCACAGGGCACGAATCTGTTCAGGGGGGGAATGCCTCGACCCTCAATCGCTCATTTATCGCCGATAGCCCGCCCCGCCCGGGAAAGTGCGGATTCGCTTTCCAGGGCCTATCGCCGATCTGTCGATGATGCATCGCCAATCCCAGTTCAATATTGTGAAGGCCTTACGGCCAGTGGCGCCGACCCAGAAGGACGACGACCACGACGACGACTACGACGACAACGACAACGACAACGACGAGCTGATGACCTTGCCACAAGCTTTCTCCGCTGAGCTGGCCCCCCATCGGCTGGACCCCCCTTATCGTTCGCCCGCAAGAAAGGAGGGAGCTCCCCAGGGTCAGAGCAGGGATCCTCCCCTCCAGGAGGAGCCCTGAGCAAGCCAAGCTCGCCCGCTCCTCTTTTGATCCAGCTAGGGTCCCCCTCCTGCCTAGGAGCAGCAAAAGGAGGCGCTGGCGCGTATCCGGACTGCTGGGCTCGAGGGCAAGATCCGGGTCGAGATTTGCGACTACCGGGAGGCCGCGCAGCGCTTCGGCACTGGGGCCTTCTCCAAGGCCTGCAGCTGCGAGATGATCGAGGCGGTCGGCCACGAGTTCCTACCCGCCTACTTCGCCGCCATCGACGCCTGCCTCTGCCCCGGCGGGCTGTGCTCGATCCAAGCGATCTGCGTCCCAGACGAGCGCTACCCGACGTACCGGAAGGGCTCGGACTTCATCCGGAAGCACGTGTTCCCGGGCTCGCACCTCGTCAGCGTGGCCGCCGTGGAGGAGGCCCTGGTCGAGGGGAGCACGTCGCTCGTCCTGGACCTCAGGGGCAACGTTAAGGGGGCGGATAGGCTCGAGGGCGGACGCATCGACACCCCATCGCCCACTGATCGCCGATAGGGGCCCTATAGCCCACCCCGCCCAGGAACGTCTGGATTCACTTTCGGGGGCCCATCGCCGATCTATCGGCGATGTATCGCCGAATCCAGCTCGCTGGTTCGCTGGGCCAGCCCCACCATCGTTCCTCCTCAGGACCGCACCCTGGACAAGGGTCCCTTCTCGGTGGGCCTGAGCTATGCGAAGACGCTTCGGGAGTGGCGGCGCCGCTTCGCGTTGCACGAGACGGAGGTCCTCGGCCAGCTCGACCTGGTCGGGGGCCAGAGCTTCGACGTCCCTTTCCTGCGGAAGTGGCACTACTATTTTGCCTACTGCGAGGCCTCGCAGAAGAGATAATTGCACACAGTCACAAACATCAGGAGTTTCGCGCGGATTTCTTGGATCGGCAGGTCCCCTCACCATGGCGGCGCCCCCAGCGCCGATCCAAGAAATCTGGGTGCCCCTCCAGCAGTTTACGCTTACGCAGTTGTTACTGGCAGTCCAAGGTCGGCTTCGAGGTCCGCCACATCGACACCTACCAGCTGCTCCTCCGGAGGTCCGCGGAGGGCTCCGTGGCCGAGGTGGGGAAGACGGCGAAGGCGCGGAGCAGGCGCTTCGACGGGGACGCGATGCACAAGGGCCTGGGGGCGCAGCCGGGGCCAGCGGAGGGCGTCAAGGCGTGGATGACGAAGCGGCTGGTGGCCTGGGGGCAGCGGCTGCTCGACCAGGGGCGGATGCCAGACGCCGTGGCCAGGGCTGGTATCCGCTTCAAGCTCGCGCAGAAGATCCGAGAGGAGGAGGGCGGCCTGGACGTGGAGGCGAGGCAGGCGAAGAAGATCGCGTTCGTGGAGCAGCTGCAGGGGATGCCGATCGCCATATGCACCGCGGAGGCGAACGAGCAGCACTACGAGGTGCCCCCGCGGTTCTACGAGCTCTTCCTCGGGCCTCGGAAGAAGTACAGCGGGTGCATCTACCCCCAGGGCGCCGACAATGCCCTGGCCCCTCGTGCGGCCGAGCTGCTGCCCGAGGCAGAGGACCGGTCCCTCGCGCAGATCGTGGAGCGCGCCGGCATCGAGGACGGCATGTGCGTGCTGGACCTCGGCTGCGGCTGGGGCTCCTTCAGCCTCTACCTTGCCGAGCGGATGCCCAGCTGCCTCGTCGTCGGCGTGTCCAACAGCCACGGGCAGCGGGAGCACATCCTCGGGGTGGCCAGGGACCGGGGCCTGGCGAACCTGCAGATCGTCACCCTCGATGTGTCGAAGGCCCCTCTGCGGGAGCTCGCGCTCAAGGCCCTGGCGGAGGCCCGCTCGGAGCGCGGCCTGGCCGCGCCCGAGGGCTTCGACCGCTGCGTCTCCGTGGAGATGATGGAGCACATGAAGAATTATGATCTGCTGCTGGCCAGCGTGGCCGCGTGCCTGCGGCCGGGGGGGCGCCTTTTCGTCCACATCTTCACGCACACCCGCTTCGCGTACCACTTTGAGGCCAAGAGCGAGGCATTGGCATCGCTCGGACGTGTGCATGTCTTCTCGGCCATCGAGGAGCATCTTGGAACGTCGTGCCTCCCCAGAAACACACGCACGAAACCGATGAAAAAACACGGGGAGCGTCCGAGCGATGCGCATAGGCGGACTGGATGGCCCGGTACTTCTTCGCGGGCGGGACGATGCCCTCGGCGGACCTGTTCTTCTACTTCCAGAAGGACCTGCGGATCGTCCAGCATTGGGCGGTGAACGGGAAGCACTACCAGCTCACAGCCGAGGGCTGGCTGCAGAACCTGGACTCGAACGCCGAGGAGGCGCTGGCGCTGCTGCGGACCACCTACCCAGCCGGCACCGAGCAGATGTGGATGCAGCGCTGGCGGGCCTTCTGCATGGCCTGCGCCGAGCTCTGGGGCTACAACGACGGGACCTCGCCAGGGACACACAGCGAGCATCGGCGACGCGCCGTCGCTGGGCGCCCCGCCGGCGTGTGCTGCTCCCCTCGCGCCTCTGGCCCCGAGGGCCTGCCGCCTCGCCGGCCAGCAACACGCCGCCTGGGCCCCCCCATGGCGGCGTATCGCCGACGACTCTCCCTGCCCCCCCAGGATTCAGTCGGGCAGGTCCCTCCACAGGAGGAGTGTTCCAAAATAGTCCAGACATGCTCCGGGAACGAGGTCTCGGGTGTTTTTTGGAGCATGTCTGAGCATCTTGAGGGTATTTGTCTTTGTGCGTCCAAAACCCGCCTGCAGGGGGACACGCCCGACCGAACCCCAGGAACGAGTGGACCGTGAGCCACTACCTCTTCGAGCGCCCCGGCGCGGCCGCGACGTGCGCGGGTGGGCCGTGAGCCGCCACATTGCCTCGCGGCGCTGCCCCGGCGTGGCGGCCTGACCCTCCTCGCGCGCGCCAGGGGGCCCGCCGCTCAGCCGACTCGTTTGGGGCCTGGCGCGCGGGGCGCGCAGCGCCGGCGGCGAGCGGCCCGGCGTCCTCCGCACTTCGCCCCGTCCCCACGTCGCCGTCCTCGTCGTCGTCGTCGTCCGTCGTCCGTCGTCCGTGGTCCGTGGTCCGTCTTCCTTCGCCCATCGTCGTCCGTCGCCCGAGCCCGGACCCAAGACCGACCCCAAACCCGAGCTTGAGCCCCTGCGTCGCCGTCCGTCGTCCGTCGTCGTCACGCGTCGGCGGCGTCGCCGGCATTACCCACACGCCCTCGCCCCGCAACTTTAAGCAAATGCTTATTTTGAGTATTGTCAGGACAGTTCTTATGGCTTCCCCTCCTCAAGCCTTTCCTCGCTCTCCGCCCCGACTCCCCACTCTGCCCTGGCCTACATCTCCATCCCCGTGTCCCCCATTGCCACCCCCTGCTCGTCCTCCTCCACCTCCGGTCCTTCCCGTTCTTCCCTTCTCCCCCTCGCCCCTCCCCCCCTCCAATCCACTTATATCCCGCGCCCCCTTACCGTCCAGAATCGCGAGGTATTGTGTGGCCGGTGGGCGCCGCTACGCCTTGCAAGAACTTCCCACATTGGGAGTATATCGGTTTGCATATCTGGGTTCCTGCGGCAAGTCCCACCACTGTGCCAGCGCAGCACTCAGGGTGGCGGCAATTCGAGAACAACCCAGAAAGACTGAATGTGTTACAATTCTCGTTGCTGGAGTCCAGTGGGCCGTGACATGTGTCATGCCCTTTTTTCGTAGGCTCGAAAGACCGTTGCAGTGATGTGTGTTCGTTTCTTCCGACCCCATCGAGCTGTAGCAGATGGCGTATTCCCAGATCTCTGAGGGCAATAAAAGGTAACAGCTCGCATCCCCAGTGTAGAGGCGATAGCATATGACGTATGGCTTCCCATTGCCAATAGGTCTGGCACATGTGACAACGGGTTGTCCGACCTCCCAGGTGTGCCGAAAGTCTCCCTCGGGATGTCTCGGGGACTTTGGGGAGCGTGCTGGGGTCTTCGGGCGCATTCGGAGGTGTTGCAGCCGTCTGGGGGTGTCGCAAAGCGGTTTGGACAGTCCTGGGACGTTCTAGCTGACGATTTGGGATCGTGTTGGGCCGACATTGTGTCTGCGCACGGCGTTTGGGGGGCCGTTTGGAGGATCTCTTCGGGTATATTATGGGCGTTGCTGGTGGTCTGTTGAGGGAGACGACAAACACACACACACACACCACTGCAGTGGCCCTGGCCTGCCAATGACCTCTCGGAAAGTTTGCGGGCGCGCGCAGTGCAGTAGAGACCCGGCGACCTGGGTGCACCCGAAGTCGTGGTGCGATCGCCTCCCTGCTGCAACAGCGGCTGATATAGCAAGACAGCCATCCAGACAAAGTTGGGTAAAGTATGTTTTGGCTTGTGCCTGATGGAAAAATGACCTCTTGGAAAGACGACGACGACGACGTCATCGGCATCGTCATCGTCATCGTCGTCGGGAGACTTCTCGTGCGATTATTGAGGGGATCCCGGGACGTCCTCAGCGGCTGTGCTCGGGCTACCGTGGGCTCTTTTGGGGGGGCGTATGCTTGGGAGGCTAGCGTGGCCATCTGGGAGACGCTGGGGGCACATCTTGGAGTCCACTTCGCCGCCTTGCGTCGCTATCCCAGTGTTGGGCGCCACAAGTACGGAATCACTTTTTGGCGAGTTGACCCGAAAATTATCGAGAGAGACATGCATGATATTGCCGGGGTTGCAACATGTGTTGGAAGATGTTTGGTAAGTCATTTGGGATGAGCCAGTTTCCCAGACAACTTCAATATTATGTTTGCCCGCCATCTTGACCTCAGGTCGATCGGATCCAGTCGGGTGGCCGTTGAGGGAGTTGTGAAGGAGGAAGGAGGCTAGGAAAACGATTCAAACCCAGCCAGACAGCCTTGGCGTTACACCGCTCTACTGCATGTCAAGGGGCATGCTGGCGGATAGGCACTGCTTTCTATCAGTTTTCGTTGGACCCCTGTCGGAGCGCGACGGTCTTGGGGACAACAGCTGGATGGAGTCCAGCTTCACAGGCTATCAGAACGCATGACGTTCCGGCCGATGTCCGTGCCAGAGTGCCCCATCCCAGCTTGGGACGGAGGTAGTTCCAATTTTCCGAGTGTCCCCTGTGGGGTCGGCAGCACCGACGCGCGTTTCGGATCGCGAGCGGCTCGCCGTGCTTTGCGCAGTGGAAGGTTCTGCAATGCGATCCCCCGCAACAGCCAACGCTTGCATGGTAGCGTGTTGCATCAGGATGCGCTTCGGTGGCCTGTGGCCACCTCATAGCCCCCTCGTGGCCCGTCCATGTGTGAGGTGATGCGCAGGATGCGATTCGGTGGCAGGGGGCCGCGGCCCCTTCTTGTATGGCGTGAGGATGCGAATCGGTGGCTGATGGCCCGTGGCCCCCTTGTGCAATCCCTGTGCGTGTGGGTGGAGAGGTCGGGTTCAATTCGGCGTCACTTGATTCTCGTGGCTGGTCCGCTTGCGAAGCGGACGGTTGGGCGGGATTCGGTGACCCGTGGATCCTTTACGCCAGGCTCCAGGGTACGATTCGGTGGCCCGTGGCAGCGTCTGAATGCGATGCGGTGGCCTACTGCCCGTGGCCCCCTCCTGACCAGTCAGTGCCTGGAGTGAGCGTACGGATGCTATCCGGTGACGTGTGCCTTGGGGCCTCTTCGTTGTCCCTTCCCGCAAGCCCAAAGAGCAGCGCCGCCTTCCATGCAGAATCGCACGGCGAGCTGAGCGGCCAGACTCGCCAGGCGCCATGCCTCTTCAAGGAGGGTTCCCCCATTGGGGAAATTTCGTCTCATTGAGCTTATGATTTTCGTTGGCCACTGATGCGAATGCAGCGGTACTGGGGACAATGTCTGGATGGAATCCATATAACAGACTGGAGTATCTAATCGCTTCGCTCATTCCGCCACCGCATGTTGCATCACTGCTTTTGACTGTTGGTGTGCTCGTGGCGAGCGAGAAGGCGGAGGAGCTGGAGGAGGAGGAGGAGGAGAAGGAGGAGGAGGAGACATGTCGATTGTTTCTTGGGGCACTCTTGGGGCCAGACGGTGTCGTGCACAAGACGCCTCTTCAAGAGGCCTCTTGGTGTCGTTCGGGAGGCGTCTCAGGGCCCTCTTGGCGACATTGTCGAGACCTCCTGAGGCCTCTTGGGGCGTCATGTTGGTCTCCGGGGGCATCTTGTTTGTGAGCCTGCTGGCGGTCTCGGGGCCATGTCAGCTCGGATTCCCTCACACGAGGCCCTCTTGTGGGCCTCTGCTGCCCTCTTGGGAGGCCTCGTAGGCCCTCTTGTGCCGTCCTGTGACCGTCCAGGGAGCATCTTGGGCTCACTTGGGTCGATACTGGGGGAATCTCATAGAGGCCTCCTGCGTTAATTTAGGGCCGTCTCGGACCGACGGGCGCCCGAAAAGGCAAGCACTTTAAAATCGCTGAAAACCTCAGGAAAATCGATGTCGTGTCCCTCTTGCAGCCTTCTAAAGTGTCCTGTTTGAGCGCTTTGGAGGGATCTTGGGCTCCTTGGCCGTCTTCGACCGCAATCGGAACGTATTGGTATCCTCGTGGGCGGGTTTTCAGAGCACCTTGCTGACGTGGCGCGCCTTTTGGAGCCCCGAAGGCCACGCCCAGAAGAAAAACTCATCTTGGCCTAGGCTCGGCCAGGGTAATTTTCGTCGGGGGACCCCCAGGGGCCGCCCCGCGCGCGCGATCAAGAAATATTATGGAGCTCGCACAGGAAATTGTAGCACGCCTCTAGCCCGTTGGGCTGGCGGATTACGTATCCTCCCCGCCGATGCATTTGCCACTGTACGGCTTGGGACCGGGCCAGTTGGGTTAGTTTCAGGTTTTGGAGAATCCCATACGGGATCGGCAGCACGCACGCACCGTTCGAAACCGGGCGGTTGGCTGTGCTCTCCGCAGTAGAAGATTGTACGATGTCGTTGCCCTAAGGAGCGGACTTAGGTAGAGCCCATACATATTGATCAGGGGACATAACATATTGATGTGGAGCGCAATATGTAGCACCCCGCAGTTGCAGATAAGAGTGAGGGGGCGGCGGGAACGTCGGAACGTCGGCCGCGGGTTAGGTCGCGGGTGGGTCGCGGTGGGTCGCGGTGGGTCGCGGGTGGGTCGCGGGTGGGTCGCGGGGTGGGTCGTGGGTGGGTCGCGGGCGGGTTGCGGGGAGGGTCGCGGGCGAGTCGCGGGTGGGTCGCGGGGTGGGTCGCGGGTAGGTCGCGGGTGAGTCGCGGGTGGGTCGCGGGAGGGGCGCGGGGGGGGAGACGACAACAAACAATAACAACAACAACAACAACAACAACAACAACAACAACAACAACAACAACAACAATCACTTTACCCGAACGCTCAGTGTTCTCACCAGTGCCAGGGTTTTCATGCGACGCCAGCCAATACCCCCACTTTGTGGGGGGGCAGTGCAAGCTCTACCAAATATCCACACGACTCTTCGCCACCACCCACACCCAGCTTCCCGCCCTATGACGTTCGGACACTTCACTTCGTGGCCTGCGGACGACCGTGGCTACTACACTGGCGTGGAGTACACACCCACAGAAGTTGTTAAGCCTACGTTCGTACACCCACAGAAGTTGTTAAGCCTTGTTAACCCACAGAAGTTGGTAAGCCTTCCACAGAACATCTGTTGCATATGATGCATATGGTACATGATACACATGATACACATGATACGTACTCACAAGATAATTGATCACATCTTTGTCCAGGTGGCGGATGGCAGAACCGTGCTGCTCCTCCAGCTCCTGGGCGCTAGAAATATTAACCTTGCCAGGCACAACCCGATACTTGCCCCACCAAGTCTTGCACGCCTGGTGACTGACCTGGATACCCTTTGCAACGAGCGCCCGATGCAAATAATACGGGCTCTCGCAGTCGGCCAAGGGAGGCCGCGACAGCTCCGGGCCATACTGCTCGTCAAGGGCTTTCGCCGTCAAAGCCATGGACCATCCAAGAACACAGGCGATACCTTGATCCGAGATGGCTACGGATGTGCCAGTGATCAGTCGGAGGCTTCCTGGGGCCGCTTGGGGTCCTCTTGGGGAAGGGGGGAAGCCTCCTGGCGCCGCTTGGGGTCCTCTTGAGGGGCTTTGGGGGGCTTCTTGGAAGCATCTTGGGGCCTCTTGGGGGCTTATTGGGTCCTCACGGCGGGCTCTTGGGGCCTCTTGAAGGCCTCCTGGGGCAACCTATGGCGCAACCAGTAGGGGGACGTTTTATTCTCGGCGGCCGAGGGCGCAACCTATGGCGCAACCAATAGGGGGACGTTTTATTCTCGGCGGCCGAGGGCGCAACCTATGGCGCAACCGCAAGGGATTGTGGCCCCTGGCAGGCGCGCGAACCCCGTTGCAAGAGCGTGCGAAAGTAGCTCGCGCGAGCTCATGTAACATAAATGTTGGAAAACCATTGGTTTTTTTAGGATTCGGACAGCGCGCGCGGGTAGAAATTTTGAAAAGTCGTGCAGGTGTTTTTCGAGGACCTACGGTGCGATTCGTGTGATTTTATGATGCGCGGTGCTAAAATTCTTAAGAAGCCCAATGGTTTTTGGAGATTTCGGCGTGCGCGCGCGAAGAAAAAACGAATGTGTCCCGCATGGTATTATTTGACAGGGATGATGGCCCTGGCAGGTGCGCAACCGTTGTCGCAGAAGTTCGAAAAAGTTGCTCGCAAAAGCCCGTTTGACAGAAATGTTTAAAAAGTGTTGGGTTTCCTACGAATCCGCAAGAGCGCGCGGGATGAGATTTTGACAGTTGAAAAACCATTGGTTTTTTGATGTTTTTATGTTAAAATCGCTGCGAACACTAAGCTTTTGGAAGGATTTCGTCTTGCGCGCGCGAATGTCCACTTTACCTTATTTTTTGCAAGGGATTCTTGAAATTTGATTATATTAGAACAAGAAATGTCATTTTCTACAAGGGAAAGCGGATTACAACAAAACAACCGGAACACACCCTCTTTTCTAACTTCCTCAAAGGCTGCGGCCTAGGCGGCGCAGGGGGGGCGCGCACCAGGGGGCCCAACAATAATTATTCTTTAGAATAAATAATGTTCAACAACAACAACAACAACAACAACAACAACAACAACAACAACAATATCAACATCATCAGCAACAACACGAAAAACAACATTGACCACAACTACAACAGCGACAACAACATGAGCAACAACAACAACAGCAACAACAACAATATCAACATCAACAGCAACAACAAGAAGAAGAAAACAATATGAACCGCAGTTACAACAGCGCCAACAACATGAACAACAACAACTAGATCAACAACAACTACGACAACTACGACAACTACGACAACAACATCAACGACAACCACAACAACAACAACAGCAAACAAACAAACAAACAACAAAAACAAAACAACAAACAACAAACAGCAGTATCAACAATCCGCAGCGCAGAACCTCATGTCAGCCACGCGCACGCGCTCAGGGATAGTGAATGACCTTTCGGCCCCCTTTCTCTGATGATGCCCATGAGGGGCACGTGACGAACAGACCACCTGCCCATGGGTAACACGCAGCTGCTCGTGGAGCTCGCTGGGTTTTGATGATAGGCCCGTGGCTGTAGCCTCATCATGGCCGTTTCGTCTTTCGCGTGAGCGTCGGAATGCGATTCGATGGCCCGTGGTTTCCTCGTGGTCCCCTCGTGCTCGCTTCAGCGTGATGCGATTCGGCGGCCCATGGCCCACGGCTCCTTGCAATGTGGGCGAGTGACAGATACGATTCGGTGACGGTGGTCCCCTAGTGCCCTCTTCGTGTTTGGAGCAAGCGTGAGGATGTGATTCGGTTGCCCGTGGGACGTGGCACCGTTGTGTCCCATTCGTGATTGGGGTTAGGTGAGTGTCAAGATGCGAGTGTGAGGCCTGCGCGCTCTTTGTACTCTCTTTGGGTGTGGAGTGAGCCCTTGACCCTGACGAGCCCCTTGCGTTGCGGACAGAAAAAAGTGTGGGGTGAACGTCCGTTTGCGAGGATAGCCTCGGTTCGCATTGGGCACGGCAGGGTCCGTCTGCAGGTCCGTCTGCAGGATTTGATTTCCACGGAGGGGCGCCTCTGTCGTAATTATGTCGATCAAGTTATTCCTTCGCGCGGGCTCGTAGCGAGTGGATCGCCACGAGCGCAACAGATTGGGAAGACGCGCAAAAAAGGCGTGCGGCGGACTGCGCCTATCTGCCTTGTGCGCTTTGGAGTGCCCCATCCACCGCCACACACAAGAATGGGCGTCGGCCTTGCTCTGATGGGGCCAGGGCGGAAAGGGGGTCAATTGTGTTTAGTTTTGGTGCTTGGCCACTGCACTTTCAGGGATGGAAGAGAGGAAGGCGGCAAATCCGAATAGAGTCCAGGAGGATACTTGCATGCGCAGTCGCCTCAGGGGGCAGGTGTCCTATTCCCATTGTCCCTGGTTCAAGCCTGATATTGGGGCAGCTGTGACGCGGGCGGGCATGGGGGGCTGAGGCGTGGCATGAAAGTTTTAAATGTGTCGCCGTTGGCTTCAAGTTCTCTGGAAGCCACAGAAAGATCCCCCTGACGCAACGAAGTGTTACGTGTTGGCCTCGACTCATGGGGAGGGGGGTTTGACTCACAGGGTTGGGAAAAACAGCACGGGGAAAAGGCGAGGAGCCCGATACTCACCAGCCGTGGCACAACACGGCAGTTGTCTGATGGCCCCAGGCAGATTCCAGCGTCCGTTTCCCGTTGCAGTTTGCGTTCCCGCCTTCCTCGGCGCGCCTCACCCACCCTTCCACTTTTGTTTTCCCCCCAAACCTCCTTAGAAAGTTTGCTCCTCGCTTTGAATGCGCAGCGCGCACGTGTGCCTGCCTCCTCCTTCATCCCCCTCCTCTCTTCCCCTTTCTGCTGCCCACTCCGGCACACCACTCACACGCGCCGTGCCCCTGAGTTATGGAGCTCCACTTACGGTCTCAGTGGGCGCGATCGTTTTGCACCACCGCCCCCAGTCTAATACAGCCCTTACAGATTTCGCGCCCCGTAGTTAGGGAGCTCCACAGAAGGTCTCGGCGGGCGCGGTCGTTAAGCACCGCCGCCCCTATTCGGCACACCTCTCACACGCTCCGCGCCCATCACGGAGCTTTACTTGCGATCTCAGCGGGCGCGGTCGAATGGCACCGCCGCCCCCATTCTGGCACGCCCATCGCACTGTCCGTGCCCGCTGGGAGCTCCATCAAAAGACACCGACGGCCCCCCATTGCCGCACGCCTGTCTCGCATTCCATGCCCTCTTAGGAAGCTCCACCTGCGGTCTCAGCGAGCGCCGACGCACTACACCACCGCCCCCATGTCGGCGCACCGTTCACGACCGCGGCCCCAATAGGAGCTCCACTTACGGTAGCAGCAGCCCCGACGCATAGCATTTTCCGATCCCTTTCCGGCGCACTTCTCACGAGGATCGCAGACCCATGGGGAATTCCACATACGGCCCCAGTGGCAGGCTTCGCATGGCGGTTGCGCCGCCTGTCGGCACACCCCGCGCGAGGATCTTGACCCCATAGGAAAGTCCCATTTGCGGCCCCCGTGGGAAGGTCCGCATTTCGGCGCCGCCCATTACAACACACCATCACGAGGACCGCCGCCGTGTATGGAGCTCAACTTCCGGCCCCAGTGACAGGGTCCGTACGGTGGCGCTCATTTCAGCGCACCCGTCACGAGGATCGTGGTTTCACAGGGAATTCCACGGACGGAATCAGCAGCAGGGTATGCATGGCAGCGCCGTCCGTTTCGGGCACCACTCACCAAGATCGTAGCCCCAGGGGGCGCTTCTATCACGGCTCCATTGGGAAGGTCCGCATAGCGGCGCCGCCCACGTAGGCACACTTCTCACGAGGTCCACGCTCCAGGAGGTAGTTCCACCTGGAGCCGCAGTGCATCCGCCCGTTTCGGCATACCCCGTTCACACGAAACCCACTTACGTCCGCAGTGGCAAAGTTTGTATGCATTTCCCAGCTCACTCTGGTGCACCACTCAGACGTTTCGTGCCCCTTAGGGTTCTCCACCTACGGCCCCAGTGGGAAAGTTTGCATGTGACACCCCTCACACGAATCGTACATTGAGAGGCCCACCATCAGCAGTGCATGAGGCTGCTCAGGGTTTGGTCCCTCGCCAGGCGAGCGTCATGTATGTTTTTGTTGTTTGTGTGTGTGTTGTTGTTGCTTCTCTTTCTCTGTCTCTCTCTCTCTCTCTCTCTCTTTTCCTTTTTCTCTCTCTCTCTCTCTCTCTCTCTCTCTCTCTCTCTCTCTCTCTCTCTCTATATATATATATATATATATATATAATATGTATATATATATCTCCCTCCTTTTCTCTCTCTCTCTCTCTCTCTCTCTCTGTTCTCTCTCTCTCTCTCTCTTCTCTCTCTCTCTCTCTCTCTCTCTCTCTCTACATATATATATATATATTTCCCGATGTCTCTCGATACATGCTTATATTTGTCGATGTCTAGTTGTAGACTACTGTATATACATATAAATATGTGTATATATATATATACTCATAGCAAGATAAACAAAGAAATAAGGAAAACATGAGAGATAATAACAACAACAAAAACTGTACAATTGCATGTATTTCTTTCCTCGGCGCGAATCGGACAAGGTCCAACGCTTCTGAGGGCACTCGCCCACGCCACTGCCGAGCGCGAGACGCTGGCGCCGTGCCAGTGCTGTCGTCGTCGCGCCACCGCCGCAGGGGGGATCGCCCCTGAAAGGCGCGCGGACGCAACAGGGGACGGGCGAAAGCACAGGCGAGACAGATGTGGGCTTCCAGGCCGCGCACGCCCGCCTGACCCGCCTCGAACTCTCACCCGGCGGACGCCGGGGCCGCGGTGCGTTCCGTCCGCTTGACTGGGGGAGCTTCTGGCGCGCCGCCCGTGGAGCTGCTCAGCCGTTCCGCGGCGTTGATGTTCAGCATCGTCTGGCGTGTCTCTCCATCTCCGCTTGGCCATGGCATCGCAGCCCCACCCGCCCGCCCCAGGCGGGGACAGGCCCCGCGAAGACCGACGGAGAAGACATACATCCTCACTTAGGTGGGTAGGTCGGCCAGTGAGGCCAAGGCCACGTCAGCGAGGATGGGGATCGGCCGGCACCCATTGGCCCTCCTGGAGAGTCTCTAGGAGACCTCTTGGGCCATATCGGACGCCATTTGGGATTGTCTTGGAGCCATCTCTTGGGCCGTGTGGAGGCCATCGCAGAGCCAGCTTGGACTCTCGTGGGGCTGCTCAGCCGGTAAGCGGCGCTGACGAGGCCAGGAGGATGGCTGGCGACGTCGACATCACGGCAAGTGGTGTCCGCCGGCGCGTTGGCCAGCAGCGGGCCGTGACGGACCCCTGAAGTGTCGGCTTCGGGGCATCGTGGCCTGCATGTCGGCGGACGGGGCACAGGCAGTAGGACTCACCATCGTCGACAGATTTCCAAATGTCGGTCCTTCGCTCCATTGCGTGCCACGGTTGTGGGGACCACGTGAATGCTCTGCTGCGTCCTTCGGCCTGTCGCCGCCGAATCCGCTCAAGCTTCAGCGCGCTGAGGCCCCGCTGCCGGATGGTGCGGCCCTGGCGGAGGCTGGGCCCGGCGTGCTGCGCGAGCTGGCGCGCGGGGCGGTCGCGGAGGCGGCGCGGGTGGCCTTTTCGGGGCAGGCGTGCGCGCCGTGCCCCGACTGCCACCCTCCGCCCTGCCCAGCCTGCCCGGGCTGTCCGCCACCGCCGCCTTGCCCAGGCCAGGCGGGCTCGAAGGCGGGGCTGCCCGCCTGGGCCTTGGCGGCGGCGCCGCAGGAGGGACCCCCCTGGCGTGGCCGCTCTGGCTGGCGCTTGTGCTGCTGGAGTTCCTGGCGGGGCGTTTGAGCGCGGCTCCTTTGGCAGCTCCACGGCCCGAGGCCGCCCGTGAGCACGTCGACCTACGAGGAGCGCCGCCCAGGAGCCCGCTTGCTGGTGAGGTTCGTTGGCGTTGAGTGGACGCACGAGCGGCTCCTGCTCTGGCCCGTCCACCGCGACCGGCGCCACGAGTGCTGGCTGGTGGGGACGCCAGACGGCGACCGCTACGCGGAGCGGAAGGCGGACTGGCGCTGGCACGTCTCGCTGCTCCACGGGTGGCCAGGTTCCAGGGGGAGCTCTCGCGCGAGGTGCTCCACCAGACGGTGCTGGAGGGCCGCGAGTTCGTTCGCGGGGAGCGCCGCAGGCGTCGCTTGCCCGCGGGGTTGGGCGCTCACTTCGGCGAGGAGCCGAGCACGATGGTGGACTGGCACGGCGACGAGCGTTGCCTGGACGCCGGGGCCCTCGACGGCGCGCGGCGGCGGCTCAGGGGCAAGCGTGGCCTCACGAGCGCCCCGCGGGCCCCCGAGGCCCCTGGCGACGAGGAGGCGACGCGCCCCGCCATGGGCCTGCCCCCGCGGGGGGATGCCGAGACGGTACTGCTGGTGGCGGAGCTGCACGCTGGAGGCGGCCTGCAGCTCGGCGATGTGGCTGCGGCGACCCTTGGCGACGTCGCGACGGGGTCGAAGGTGATCGGCAGCCGCCCCGACGGGCGCCCCGTGCTGCGCGAGCGGGTCGCGGTCGGCGACGTGGCCACCTGTCGCGCCGAGGCGTTCGCCGACGCTGGCCGGGTGGCTGAGCGGGGGGCTCTGGCCGATGCCTCGCCGCCCGCCGCCGAGGCCCCCTCGACCTCCGCGACCTGACCCGCGCGGAGCCCACCGGCGCAGGAGGCACCGAAACTCCTCGCGAGGGCGGCAACGCCGTCAGCCGCGAGGACGCCCGGACGCTCTCGGTGGAGTGCAACGAGCAGGGCACCCGCTTCAAGGAGCGGCGCCGGGCGGTCGGGAGAGCTGCGAGGAGCCACTGGACGGCCGCGAGCTCCGCGGGACCGGCACCGCGCCCCACATCTGCCAGCGGTTCACGCAACACGGCGGCGACCCGAAGACGTGGATGTCGAACTTCTGCAGGGAGCACGGGGATCGGCCAGCGCGACCGCACTTGGCACGAGCTGAACTGCCTGGTGGCCATCTTTGCGTTGGCTGGGACTTTCGACGCGGCGAACCTCGGCGGGCTGGCCTGCCTGGAGGTCGCCGCGAGGCGGATCGCCCAGATTACCGAGGCCCATCGGGTCGCGCCAGGGCAGCCAGCTGCCTGGGAGGCTGGCCGTTGACGGGCATTAGCGACCCCTTCGACGCGGTGTCGCCCGAGCTGCCGAACTTCGCGAACCGCGCGGCTCGCGATGAAGCGGACCGCCTGACGGCGCTCGGCCGCGGCAGGACGCCGGCAGCGGGCGGGCGCGGCGCCGGCGGCATTGAGGATGTGGCAGGCGCGCTGGAGACGGGGGACTTCCCCATGCCGGCGCTGAAGACGGCGCAGGCAGAGTCGGCGGTCGAGTGCGCGGGCGAGGCTAGGCCAAGCCTGCGACACGGAGCCGCGTGGCAGACATCCAGCACGAGACGCCGCGGCGGGCGCAGACGCTGGCGGCTCGCTGGGGGGCGTCGGCCTGCGCGGACGACCCGAGGCAATGTCTGGCACAGCTGACGCGGGGCCGAGGCGGCTACGCCCAACTGGCCCATGCGTTGCTGACCCCCTTCTCCCACGCTCGGCCATCGGTGCCCGACGATCTGGCCGGCGCGCCGCGAGCCTCGGACCTGCTGCCGGAGGCGGCGCGGATGCAGTTGAAGTTGAAGGAGCATGAGAGCCCCATAACGCGATCGCCTGAAGAGGTGGGTGAAATTAATACAAGGCGCGGGCCCATTCGACTTGTCGGCCTTGCTCACGAAGAGGCCGCTGAAGGTGGGCTCGGAGCGACTGTCTACCACGCGCCACTGCCAGGTGGAGATCTTTTCCGCGAAGAAAGGCGACCGCCAGCGGCTGACCCTGGACCGCCGCCCGGCGAATCGCCCGTTCAGGAGCCCGCCCGACCTCGCGAGCGGCGGCGGCTTCAGCCGCATCGAGAGGTTGACGGCGAGCGGCCCCGGGCCCGGCGAGGAGCCGGACGACGCCCTGGGCGGCCCGGACACCTGGCCGGGGGCGAGCGACGCGCAGGACTGCTTCCATAGGCCCCTGCTGGACGACGGCCCGGGGCTTCAGGAGTTCTTCGGTTGCCCGCCGCTGCTGGCCGCGGAGCTGGGCGCCACGCACCTGGAGGGCGTCGCGCTGGCCAGGGATGCGCTGATCTACCCGCTGGCGCGCGCCCCGCCGATGGGCCAGGCCTGGTCGCTGCACTTCGCCCAGTCGGCCAACTCGCATCGCGTGACGGCGCTGCGAGAGCTGGAGGGCGCGCTGGAGATGACGGACCGCGGCCCCCCGCTGATCTTGGACGGCGCGCGTGCTCTGGGCCACTACACCTATGTCGACAACATCGAGGTGTTCGGGGGCACGAAGAGCCAGGCCCACACGGCCCTGGGCGCCGCCACGAAGTCTTTCGGCGACGTCGGCCTCGAGGTGCACGAGACCGCCCTGACCAGCGCTGGCGGCGAGGCACCGGGCGCGCAGCTCGACGGCCGCGCTGGTTTCACGAGGCCTACGCCCGCGAGGTTCTGGCGAGTTCGCGGCGTGGTGCAGGCGCTGCTGCGGCGCCGCAGGGTGGGCGGCCTGGAGCTGGAGATTGTCGTCGGCCAGTCTTACCTTCCTGGGGCTGGCTCGGCGGGAGAGCCTGAGCGTCTCCCATTGCATATGCCGCCTCATCCAGCGCCCCTACTTCGAAAGGGTCGCGCTCTTGGAGAGCGTGGTGCGGAGTTTCGGGCATTCTCAGGGCTGATGATCTCCGTGCACGCCGACTGGGATGCTGGGCGGTTGCCGAAAGTCTACCAGTCCGACGCGCCCCTCGACGGCTTCGGGCTGGACGTGCGAGCGCGCCCGCTACCGCCTGGGCGCGGAAGCCGCGCGGCAGCATGTTGTGGAGGCCGCGGGCCTGGAGCTGCTGGCGGGCGGCGGCATTGGCGCGCGGGCCGCCGAGGTCGCGATCGCGGACGAGGAGGTGGCGCGGCGGAGCTGCTGCATGCTGGACGCTGGCGGGCGGTCTCGGCGGATCGGTGGGCCTTCGAGGAGGGGCCCTCCACCTCGAAGGCCGAGCGCT
Organism: Prorocentrum cordatum; assembly: GCA_963575745.1. Classification (NCBI taxonomy): domain Eukaryota; class Dinophyceae; order Prorocentrales; family Prorocentraceae; genus Prorocentrum; species Prorocentrum cordatum. Next base: position 400,932 of record CAUYUJ010019226.1, on the reverse strand, counting down.
GATCAAGGCCGTGGAGCGCGTGGCCAGCTCGCGCGCTGGACACGACGGCCGAGCCCTTCTGCTGGGGGACAACATGGCAGTGATCCTCGCCTTCTCACGGTCGCGGGCGCGGGACTACAAGCTGCTGGCGATGATTCGGCGAGCGGCTGCCTGCTCCTTGGGGCGCGGACTCAGGTTCAGTTATAGGTGGATCCCTTCGGAGTTCAACTGCAGCGACGAGGGGGGCAGTTTGTTTGCAAAGGAGTATGAAGCGGAAAAGTGCGTGACCCACCCGCTGCCTCAGGTGGAAGTGCGTGACCCACCCGTTGCCTCAGACCCCGGCGCTCGCCCGGCGGCTCCTGCGGCAACTCTTCCGGAACCCCCCCGGCTCGAGGAGGAGGGCTCGGCCGCGCCGCATGCCGCCGCGGGGCCAGCCGACGCGGGCGCGGGCGCTGACGCGGCTTCTATCGGCGGCACCGACCGCTCGCGGAGAGCGCCAGCCGCGCGGCGTGCCACGGCGGGAGGTGCGAACAGGAGCCCGCGGCGAGCCCCCACGTCAGCTGGCGAGGTGCCCTCGCCTTCGGGCTTGGAGCAGGCCCCCTCGGCGCCGCGGGGGCGAGCTGCAGCCAGCCTGTCGGCTAGCGCCAAGGCCGCGGGCGCGACCGCCGCCGCCGCCGAGGACGACAGCGAGAGCAGCTGCGAGGAGGAGCTGCCCAGCCAGACTGGTTCGCGCGCCGAGGCCCGCCGGGCGGCGGCCCGGGCCCGCCGCGCGGCGCGGGGGGAGCTGCCGCCCGACCGGACGTTCCTGGGGGCACACAGCGCCAAGGCGGCCACCCGCGCGCGGCACCAGATGCACGCGGACGAGCTGATCGCCCCCGCCGACCACCAGGGCGCGCCTCTCGCCGAGGATGCCGAGGTCGACGACTGCATCGCGAAGTGGATGAACAGCGAGCTCAGCACAGGCCGACGCGCGTGGCGCGGAAAGAGTACGCTGGCCGCCGCGACGTTCACGTTCCCGAGCTTCAGCCGCCACGGCGATCGCAAGCTGCCGAGGTCCCCTAGGCGCATGCGCGGCTTGCGGCTGCTGGGCCCGCCGATGAGCAGGACGCCGCTGCCGTGGCCCACGCGGGCGGCGCTGGCCCTGCAGCCGGTGCGGCGCGGCCACGGCCTGGCGGCGATAGCGGTGCTAGTGGTGGTGGAGGCCTACCTGCGGCCGTCGGAGCTGCTGTCGCTGAGGCGCCGCTCGCTGCTACCGCCTGCGCGGGGCGGCCTCACCAAGTAAGGCCTGCTGCTGTTCCCGAGCGCGAGAGGCCTGGCGCGGAGCAAGACGGGCGAGGCCGACGACAAAGTGGTGGTGGACTCATCCCGCACGCCATGGCTGAGCTGCGTCTTCGCCAGGCTGGCGAAGGGGCCACAGGACGTCAGATGTTCGCGGAGGCTGCGGCGGCCCTAAACTTCAAGATGGTTCCGTATCAGGGTCGCCACAGCGGGATCTCGATCGACAGGGCCGCGCGAGATCGCAGCCTAGACGAGTGCACGAAGCGCGGGGGGTGGAAGGCCGCCAAGAGCGTGGCCAGGCCCGAGAAGGCGGGCCGGCTGAACGACGCTTGGCGGGAGCCGTCGGCCGCGCAGCAGGCCCGCGCCTTCGACTGCGACGCCTCGAGGAGCGCCTCGTGCGCGGGTGCCGCCTGCCGATGCCAGCGCCGAGGCCGCGACGCCCTTCCTCGCCGAGCTGTTCAGCAGCCGAGGGCGAGTGGCGGCGGCGGCGCGGCAGGCGGGCTACAGCCCACGCGAGTGGGACATCCTGTCAGGGCCGCCAGGCGACCTGCTGCGAAGAGTTGGACATCCGCGCTCGGAAGCGCGCGGGGCTGGTACCGGCGATCATGCTGGCTCCGCCTCGCACGTCCTTTATCGATGGTACGAAACGAGAATGTGCCCCTGAGGAGTTAGATTTCCCTTAGAGGCCCCCTGGGGTTGCCCGAAGTCCAGCGCGAGAAAGTCCTCGTCGGAAACGCTTGTCTCGATTCCTGTATTCGCACGATTCGCCTGTGCTGCCGACTGCGCATTCCTTTCTGTATCGAGCACCCACATAGCAGCTATGTGTGGCACGATCCTGTTCCTGCTCCGCTTCTGGACCGTTCGGACGTTCGCACGTCGGTAGTCAATCACTGTGCTTTCGGGACGCCCTATCGGAAGGCCACTAGATTGGTTTGTGGAGGGACGGACTTTGACCTGGGGATCTTAGAGCGCCCGGGAGCTGCCACTTGCACAGGACGGCGCGGTTGCTGTGTCTTCTCGGGCAGGAAATACTTTATATTAAAGGGCAGAAGCGCGCGAAGCGGCGGCTTACCCTCCGAAACTTGCGAAGTGTCTGGCTCGGGCTCTGTTGTCTCCAGTGTGGATAGGGCGACATGCAGGTTGATATTGTCCGCGGGAATTTCGACGAGCACCCCCCTCGGCCCCTCCCTTTATTAGTTTGCGAATGCCTGACGGCACTCCGCTCCCCGTGGCTGTGAAGCACTGCTCGGGGCCCAAAGGTTTGGGGTAGTGCGCTGCAGACAATGCGCACGTGGGCGATCTCGCTCGGCCTCGTCCCCAGGCCGCTTTAACCTTCATCAGTGGCCAGTCTTTGGGCCTCACTCGCAACAGAACCCGTTCTCCGCCGAGAAGAAGCAAGAAGAGCACGGTTGCGGAGCCCACGTGTATGCCCCGTTGTGTCTTTCGGCTTGTCGCCGCCGAATCCGCTCAAGCCCCCGCCCACGCTGCCCCGTCTTCAGGGGCAGCGCGCTGCAGACAACGCGCATTCGGACGATCTCGCTCGGCCTCGTTCCCAGGCCGATGTGACCTTCATCAGTGGCCAGTCTTTGGGCCTCGCTCGCAGCAGAACCCGCTCTCCGCCGAGAAGAAGCAAAAAGAGCACATGCATCACTTTTGCTGCCGTGCCGCACCCGTGCCTCGCGAGTGTCATCGTTCGGAGGGCGTGCCTCGGAGTCGGGTAAGCATACGTGCGTGAACGCGCTTGCATGTTGATCCAACATGGCTATGGCATCTTGAAGTGGACGTGCCAAATCGGCGTATTCTTCTGCCGTGGTCTTAAGGGTTGGCGTGACGGGGTCAGCTCTTCCAGTGCACCGTGGCCGCGCTCGTCATAGTAATCCATTCGCAAAGCATATGATACCGGAGAAAAACCCCAATCAAGGCTATCGGGCTAGGGGGCTATAGGGCTAAAGGCTTTTTGAGCTATAGGGCTATAGAGTTGTAGGGCTATTGGGCTATAGGGTTTAGGGCTATAGGGCAGCGGCACCCCAGGCACCCCAGGGCACCCCAGGCACGCCCAAGCACCCGGGCACCCGGGCACCCGGTCCCCGGGCACCCCCGGGCACCCAGGCACCCCGGCGTGCAGCGAAAATCGGCGACAAACCGAACCTAACCATATGAATCCGCTAGGACCCCTACAGAGGCAAGCTCTGATTGGGGAATGAGAGGCGTTGGCGCTTGATGGTTCAGGCCACCTGAAAATTTGGTCAGGATTGCTAGGACGTCCCACTTTCTGCATCTCACAAGGTGGCGAGAGTTCGCGCGTGGTCTGTCATTTAGCATGTGTCGTTTCCGTCAAGGCGAGGCTAGTAGCGCAAGAGATTACACTATCAGTTTTGCTACGTCTTCAGCGTTATGTTCACGGCTCCGTTTGGCAGTCAGGTCCCTGTGGACATTGAGAATATGTTTCTCGAGCTCAGTTCGTGCATCAGATACCGCGATCTCCATCTTGCATTTACACCAGTTTGAAAGAAGCGCCGCATGGGCCAGTTTCTGGGGAACCCTGCGCCACAGTAAAGCCCGCAGCGGTTTCTTACGACGACAACGACGAAGTTGACCCCTCCGTTTTCAACGACAACGACGACATCTTCTCACTCGCACACACACACATACATGCCACATATCTAGTTGTGCCAGTCGTCAGTGTGGTTGTTATTACTGTTCATGCTCGTCCTGCTCCTTATGTTCCCGCGTTTCCTGCAGCTCTTGCTTCTCTTTCGTGTCCTGAGCTTGCTGCTTCTGCTGTTTCTAGCGTTCCTGATTTTGATCCATCGCAGCAGCACGGTTTGGTGACGTAGGGCATTGGGATACTTTTGTTTCCATCGTTTGCCGTTGTTCCTCCGCACGGCGCTTGCCAGCGCTAATGCACACATTCATTCTGGGTTCACGACACCATTCGAACGCAAACAACATGTATCTATTGACTAACAATATCGCATTGTGCAACGGCTGTTCGTGTTTCTGTCACGGGGGGGGCGCTTTTATTCCCAACCGTACGTCGCAGCATTTCCGATTGGTTATTGATGTTGAAGCAGACGCCGGTGGACACCGAAATTGGCGTTGGTAGTTCCTGAACCTTATTCGAATGATATCAAAATCGATGTCAATCGTTGGCGCTCGAGGAGAGCACGATGTGGAAGCCGATATTGTGAATCCGGAAACAGACTTTAGTAGATACGGAAAACGATTTCGGTGGAAACAGAAGTGGTTTGGGCGGATACGGAAAACCGACATTTGTACATAGGGAAGCCGACAGTGGTGAATAATGAATCCAATATCAGTGGATATGCAAATTGACCTAGGTGGACACACGAAACCACCCTGGGTGACTAAAATTGCTGCTCGGTTACCGAAGCTGGTTTCGCCAGCTGGATGATGGCGGCGGGGATCTGGGGCGGAAACCAAGTCTGAATGAAAATATATTCCGGCATAAGCGCAGGGGAGGGAAGGGCACGATCAGAATGATCGTTATTCGTAAAAGTAATATTGAACTCCCTTACGAGCACAGAGTACCTTACCGAAAAAAGTGTGCTAAGCATTGCGAGGAGAGACGAGGAGGAGGAGGAGGAGGAGGAGGAGGAGGAGAAGGGACCGACAAGTGCAAACCCAAGATTGATCAACGATGTTGAAATAAACCGTCCCTCTACGTTCCCTCTTCATCGGTCCCTACAAGAATTTATCGAAGACGCCTACGGCGAATCACCGCCGCGCCCTGCCTCTTTGGAAGCGCCTCTGTGGCCGACAGCTGGGCCACAGTTTAGCCAAGCTATCGGGCCAGTTGTTCCCCGAATCGGTTTGGAAAGACTTCAGGGAACGCATGGGGGAGCAAGAAGAGGAGGAGGGGGAGGATGACGAAAAAAAGAGGAGGAGGAGGAGGAGGAGGAGGCCTCTTGGGCGCCTCTTGGGGCACTCTTGGGGCCTCCTGGGAGTTTCCTGGGGGCCTCTTGGAGGGTTTCTGGGGGTCTTTGGGGGTTTCTTGGGGGCCTCGTTGGCCGTCTTAGGGCGTTCCCGGCTTGCTGGGCGCCGTCGGAAGTCGTTTTGGGGACTTGTCTGGGTCGTCTTGGGGCCCTCTTGAGGCATATCAGGGGTTCGTGGAGGCTGTCTTGGGCGTTTGGGAGGCCTCTTGGACCGTTTTGGGGCCCTCTTGGAGCCGTCTCGGGAGCCTTCTGGGACATCTTGAAGCCCCTTGGGCGATCTTGGGGGCCTCTTGCGCCGTCTGGAGCAGGTCGGAATCCCGAGAAGAAGAAGATGCCAAAATCTGTCAAAAAAACCTCAAAGAAATCAATGATTTGGGCCTCGTCGTGCCCTCCTGGAAGACCTCCTGGACGCCTTTTGGGCCATCTTGGAGGCCGTCTTGGGTGCTTCTTGGGCCGTCTTGGGCCATCTTGAGGTCATCTTAGGCCGTCTTGGGTGCATCTTGGGCCGTCTTGGGGCCCTCGGGGCCATCTTGGAGGCCTCGTGGGCGATATTGGGGGCCGTCTTGAGCCGTCGGTAGGCCGAAAAGAAGCACATGCCTAAATCCTTCAAAAACTTAAGGGCAATCAATGATTTGGGCCTCTTCGGGCCCTCCTGGAAAACCTCTTGGAGGCTTCTTGGGCCGTCTTGAAGGCCTCTTGGGAGGCCATCTCAGGCCGTCTTGGGTGCATCGTGGGCTTTGGTCGAGGCATTCTGGGGCCATCTTCGCCGTTTTGGAGGCCATATTGGGCGCTTTCGAGGCCTCTTGGGCCGTCTTGGGGCCCTCTTGGGGCCGTCTTGGGGCCTCTTGGGCCGTCATGGGGCCATTTTGGAGGCCTCGTGGGCGATCTTGGGGCGATCGTGGGGGCCTTGCCTTTTGGCCGTCTTGAGCCGTCGGTAGGCCGAAAAGAAGCAAATGCCTAAATCCTTCAAAAACCTAAGGACAATCAATGATTTTGGCCTTTTCGGGTCCTCCTGGAAGACCTCTTGGAGGCCTCTTGGGCCGTCTTGGAGGCCTCTTGGGAGCCCCTTGGGCCGTCTTGGGTCATCTGGAGGCCATCTCAGGCCGTCGCCGTCTTGGGTGCATCTTGGGCCGTGTTCGAGGCATTTGGGGGCCATCTTAGCCGTCTTGGAGGCCTTCTTAGCCGTCTTGGGGGCCTCTTGGGCCGTCATGGGGCCATCTTGGAGGCCTCGTGGGTGATCTTGGGGCGATCGTGGGGGCCTCTTGGGCCGTCTTGAGCCGTCGGTAGGCCGAAAAGAAGCAAATGCCTAAATCCTTCAAAAACCTAAGGACAATCAATGATTTTGGCCTCTTCGGCCCGTTCTGGAGGACCTTTTGGAGGCATCTTCGGCTGTCTTGGAGGCCTCTTGGGGGCACCTTGGGCCGTCTTGGGCCATCTTAAGGCCATCTGAGGCCGTTTTGGGTGCATCTTGGGCCATCTTGAAGGCATCGTGGTGCCATCTTAGTCGTCTTGGAAACCATTTTGGGCCGTCTTGGAGCCGTCTGGAGCAGGAAAAACCCGCGGCAACCACCTCTGGAAGATCTTTCCGGGTGGCCAGCGGGACGGGCCGAAGCCCCATGGGGAGATCTTTTCCCGGAAAGGGTTTGGGCCCAGGGTTTTCTTTTAATTCCCGGAAAGGGCTTCAGGCCCAGGGTTCTCTTTTAGAGGTTTACCCCCGGATCTGACGGGAAGAGGGCCGGCGGATTTCTTTTGCGATAAATAATGAGTGGGAAGAGGACCGGCAGATTAAAATTTCAGGATGTCCTTAGCGAAACGCTTGTTTTTCAGAATTGTTGACGCTTCGCGTATCCCCACCAGTTCCGTAGCCTTGGCTCAAGCCGCTTTGGCTCGAGTCCAGAGCAGCAGGGCGCTCTCGCGGCGGCCGCGTCGGAGCGCATGCCATTCGCCCGTCACGAGCGTGAGTCCCTGGGGGCAGGGGCGCAGCGGGTGCTCAATGGGCGAGTGGCGCGGGAGGCCCAGACCACCTGGGCTGCCCGCGCGCGCGCCTCCTTCCCACGGCCCTGGTTCGGCGGCGCCACGGAGGCGACGACGAGCTCGGGCGCAGGCGCGTCTGCTCGCCGCGGTGGCCCGCACGGGATCATGCCAGCTGGGGGACCCTGTCCTGGCCTGGACCGCGCTCGCAGCTGCGAGCTGGGCCGTCCAGATGGCGCCCGAACAACATCCTCGCCAGCAACTCCACGGCGATCCAGGAGATGTTCGGGCGCGGGACGGAGCGGATCCCGAACAACACCAAGGCCATCCTCGCCGGCATCTACACGGCAAACAACACCAAGGCCTCCCTGTACGACATCCCGTTGAAGGGCATCAAGATGGCGGCCGTCGACGACGGCTCCACGACGTCCCAGGAGATGTTCGAGAGTCTGGCGGAGTGGATCATGAACAACGGCAAGGCGTCCGTATACGACATCCCGCTGAAGGACCTCGACATGGTGATGGCCCTCGCCAGCAAATCCACGATGATCAAGGAGAGGTTCGAGCTCATGGCGGACCAGATCCCGAACAACACCAAGACCTCCGAGTACGACATCCCGCGGAAGGACCTCAAGTTGGTGGTGGTCTGCGCCAGCAACTCCACGACGATCCAGCAGGGGTTGAAGTTCATGGCGGAGTGGACCCCGGACAACATCAAGGCGTCCGTGAGTGACATGCCGCTGAAGGACCTCACGATGGTGGTGCCCTTCGCCAGCAATTCCACGGGGATCCAGGAGATGTTCGAACGCATGGCGGAACGGATCCCGAACAGCATCAAGGCGTCCTACGCCGGCAGCCCCGCGGCGATCCAGGAGATGTTCAGGCTCGTGGCGGAGTGGCTCCCGAACAACAACAAGGCCTCCCCGTGCAACATCCCGCTGAAGGACCTCAAGATGGCGGCCGACGACGACGACGACTCCACGGCGATCCAGGAGAGGTTCGAGAGCGCGGCGGAGTGGATCGCGAACAACATCAAGGCGTCCGTGTGCGACTTCCCGCTGAACGACCTCGACATAGCGGTGGCCTTCGCCAGCACCTCCAAGACGATCCAGGAGATGATCGAGCTCGTTGCGGACCAGATCCCGAACAACACCAAGGCCTACGAGTACGACATCCCGCCGAAGGATCTCAAGATGGCGGTAGTCTTCGCCAGCAACTCCACGACGACCCAGGAGGGGTTGAAGCTCGTGGCGGAGTGGAGCCCGGACATCATCAAGGCGCCCGTGAGCGACAGCCTGCTGAAGGACCTCAAGATGGGGGTGGCCTTCGCCAGCAACTCCACGGGGACCCAGGAGCTGTTCAAGAGCATGGCGGATTGGACCCCGAACAGCATCAAGGCGTCCTTCACCGGCAACGCCACGGCGATCCAGGAGATGCACAGGCTTGTGGCGGAGTGGATCCCGATCAACATCAAGGCCTCCGTGCACAACATCCCGCTGAAGAACCCCAAGATGGCGGCCGCCGACGACGACTCCACGGCGATCCAGGAGAGGTTCGAGAGCGCGGCGGAGTGGATCGCGAACAACATCAAGGCGCCCGTGTGCGACATCCCGCCGAAGGACATCGGCATGGTGGTGGCCCTTGCCAGCACCTCCAAGACGATCCAGGAGATGATCGAGCTCGTGGCAGATCAGATCCCGAACAGCATCAAGGCCTTCGAGTACAACATACCGCTGAGGGACCTGGACACGGCGGTGGCTCTTGCTAGCAATTCCACGACAATCCAGGAAGAGTTGGAGCGCTCGGCGGAGTGCACCCCGTGCAACCCCACGTTGATCCAGGACATCAAGACGGTGATAGCCATCACCGGCTACTCCACGACGATCCTGGAGAGGTTGAAGCTCGTGGCGGAGTGGATCCCGAAAAACATCAAGGCCTCCGTGTGCGACATCCCGCTGAGAGACCCCAAGATGACAGCCGCGGCCGGCAACCCCACGGCGACCCAGGAGATGATCGGGCGCTTGGCGGAGTGGATCCTGAACAACATCAAGGCCTCAGGGTACCACATCCCGCTCAAGGACCTCGAGACGGTGGTAGCCTTCGCCGGCGACTCCTCGACAATCCAAGAGACTCTCTTGGATTGTCGAGGAGTCGCCGGCGAAGGCTCGTGGCGGAGTGGATCCCGAACAACCTTCCAGGCCTGCTACCACGATCGACATCCGCCGCAACGACGTCGGATGGAGCTTCGATCGATTGCTGCGACCTTGGCTCCAGGACACCACCGACGCCGCGGGGATCTGGGAGCCGTACCTCGGCGATCGGTCTGACCGCCAGACCCTCGCCTTCTGCCTGGCCACCCTCCAGCGACAAGGGGTCAGGGCTGCGGACGCCCACGCCTGCTTTCAGCGACCGGGCGGCGAGGACATCTACGAGGAGGCCATGGCCGAACTCGAGGGCATGGCTCGCGTTTTCGCGCGATCGGGCCTGGCGCTATCTATTCACGCGCGGGAGCGCTTCCACCGGCGCCGCATCGTCTTGTGCCACGGCGACCTCGGCGACGCTGAACTCACGTTCGACCTGGGCCTCCACTTCTTCGCCCCGCCGCGACGGCCGGCGGGAAGAGCGGCCCTCGGGCTGCGCAAAACGAAGGCGCAGCAGGTGGTCGCCCGGCACGGTCGCTTCCCCCGTGGCCCCACTCTCGGGGCGGAGGCGGGGATGGGCTGCTGCCCGCCGCCGCGGGCCGCGGCGGACGCGGGCCTGCTCTCCAACGCCCAGGTCCGACAGCTGCTGCACAGCGCCGCGCTGCTTCGGCGGATCGTCGCCCATGGGGGGCGGCTTCGCCCCGCCCAATCGGCCGAGCTGGCCCGGAGACGATTCGGGCGCTTCGGCCAGGGCCTGCGCGAAGAGACGAACCCTGCCTGGGAGTGCCCCAACGAGCTGCGCGCGCGCGACGGCTACCTGCTGAACCCTGGCGCCTGCCTGCGCTGCCGCCGCTGCCGCTTTCAGCGGCCGGCGCGGCTGCTCCGCTCGCTGATCCCGATCTGGCACCGGCATCTGCAGCGCAGTTGGCGACAGGCCGCGCTTGTGATCGAGCGCGGTCGGCGCCGGCGACTGGCCGAACGCCGCGAGCGCCAGCGCCCTCACCGCGGACAGCGGCATCAGCAACTACACCAGCAGCAGCGACAACAGCAGCGACAGCAACAGCAGCAGCAGCAGCAGCCACAGCAGCCCCGGCGAGGTCGCGATGAACCCGCTGAGCGTCGTCATCGGGGGCCCGGTACCGAGCAGCCTCGCCGAGAAGATAGCCCTGTCGATCCCTGCCCCAGAGATCGCGGTGACCTGCAAGGCGTCCGCGCGCGACATCCCGCTGAAGGACCTCAGGATGATCGAGAGCGGGGCGGGGTGGAGCACGAACAACCTCAAGGCGTCCGCGTGCGACATGCCGCTGAAGGACCTCGAAACGGCGGTGGCCTTCGCCCGCAACTCCGCGACGATCCAGGAGATGGCCCAGCTCAGGGCGGACCAGATCCCGAGCAACATCAAGGCCCCCGAGTACGACATCCCCCCGAAGGTTTTCAAAATGGCGGTGGTCTTCGCCAGCAACTCCACGACGATCCAGGAGGGGTTGAAGCGCGTGGCGGAGTGGATCCCGGACAACATCAAGGCGCCCGCGAGCGACATCCCGCTGAAGGGCCTCAAGATGGCGGTGGCCGACGCCAGCAACTCCGCGAGGACCCAGGAGATGTTCGAGAGCATGGCGGAGTGGATCCCGAACAGCATCAAGGCGCCCGTTGCCGGCAACGCCACGGCGATCCAGGAGACGCCCAGGCTCGTGGCGGAGTGGACCCCGAACAGCGCCAAGGCCCCCCTGTACAACATCCCGCTGAACAACACCAAGGCCTCCGAGTACGACGTCCCGCTGAAGGATCTCAAGATGGCGGTGGTCTTCGCCGCCGGCAACTCCACGACGATCCAGGAGGGGCTGAAGCACGTGGCGGAGTGGACCCCTGACAACATCAAGGCGTCCGTGAGCGACATCCCGCGGAAGGGCCTCACGACGGCGGTGGCCTACGCCAGCAATTCCGCGAGGATCCAGGAGATGTTCGAGAGCATTGCGAAGTGGATCCCGAACAGCATCAAGGCGTCCGTCGCCGGCAGCTCCACGGCTATCCAGGAGATGTTAAGGCTCGTGGCGGAGTGGGCCCCCAACAGCATCAAGGCCCCCCTGTACAACATCCCGCTGAACAACACCAAGGCCTCCGAGTACGACATCCCGCTGAAGGATCTCAAGATGGCGGTGGTCTTCGCCGCCGGCAACTCCACGACGATCCAGGAGGAGCGGAAGCGCGTGGCGGAGTGGATCCCGGACAGCATCCAGGCGTCCGTGAACGACATCCCGCTGAAGGACCTCATGATGGTCGTGGCCTTCGCCAGCAACTCCGCGAGGATCCAGGAGATGTTCGAGAGCATGGCGGAGTGGATCCCGAACAGCATCAAGGCGCCCGTTGCCGGCAACGCCACGACTCCAGGAAATGTCCAGGCTCGTGGCGGAGTGGACCCCGAACAGCGCCAAGGCCCCCCTGTACAACTTCCCGCTGAACAACACCAAGGCCTCCGAGTACGACATCACGCTGAAGGATCTCAAGATGGCGGTGGTCTTCGCCGCCGGCAACTCCACGACGATCCAGGAGGGGCCGAAGCGGGCGGCGGAGTGGATCCCGGACAACATCAAGGCGCCCGTGAGAGACATCCCGCTGAAGGACCTCAGGATGGCGGTGGCCTTCGCCAGCAACTCCGCGAGGATCCAGGAGATGTTCGAGAGCATGGCGGAGTGAATCCCGAACAACATCAAGGCGTCGTTCGCCGGCAACTCCACGGCGAATCAGGAGACGCCCAGGCTCGTGGCGGAGCGGGCCCCGAACAGCATCAAGGCCCCCCTGTACAAGACAGAGACAAGGGGAAGGAGAAGGGGAAGGACAAGGACAAGGGGAAGGCTGCGCGGCCCAGCAAGGGCAAGGGCAAGGGCAGGAAGGGTGCCGACGACGCGGCCGCCCGGGCGCACGAGATCCCAATCGCCACGGATGGTGTCGAGGAGGACTTCCCGTGGAAGGACCGCATCCTCGGGGAGAGGAGACGGAACGCGGACTACGCGCAGAGGGAGACGGGCGCGAAGGCGCGGCTGACTGGCAAGGGCACCGGCGACAACGACGCGCCTCTCACGTTGCCCATCACAGCGTCGGGCGCGGTCGGCGACACCGAGTTCGACAAGGCGGTGGAGATGTGCGAAGACCTGCTAGAGCACATCTACGAGGCGGCCGCCGGCTGGGCCGGCGCGGACGATGACGCCGAGCCCGGCAAGGGCGCGAAGGGCAAGGGGAAGTCGAAGATGGGCAAGTCTGACGGCAAAGGGAAGGAAAAGGGCAAGGAGAAGGGCAAGGGCAAGACGCCCCACGGCGAAACGCTCGAAACGCACCGTGCTGGGCCGTGCCCGACGAAATTATCTGGCGGGAGCTGCATTGGAGATTTTCAGGCTCGTGGCGGAGTGGATCCCGAACAACATCAAGGCCTCCCTGTACAACATCCCGCTGAAGGCCCTCAAGATGGCGCCCGTCGACGACGACTCCACGGCGATCCAGGAGATGTTCAAGAGCGTGGCGGAATGGATCACGAGCAACATTAAGACTTCCGTGTGCGACATCCCGCTGAAGGAGCTCGACATGGTGGTGGCCTTCGCCAACAACTCCACGACGATCCAGGAGATGTTCGAGCTCGTGGCGGACCAGACCCCGAACAACATCAAGGCCTCCGAGCACAACATCCCGCTGAAGGACCCCGACATGGCGGTGGCCCCCGCCAGCAACTCCACGACGATCCAGGAGATATTCGAGCTCGTGGCGGACCAGGACCCGAACAACATCAAGGCCTCCGATTACAACATCCCGCTGAAGGACCCCGACATTGTGGTGGCCCTCGACAGCAACTCCACGACGATCCAGGAAATGTTCGAGCTCGTGGCGAACCAGGTCCCGAACAACATCAAGGCCTCCGTGTACAACATCCCGCTGCAGAACCTCAAGATGGTGGCCTTCGACGACGACTCCGCGGCGACCCAGGTGATGTTCAAGAGCGTTGCGGAGTGGATCCCGAACAACATCAAGGCGTCCTTCGACAGCGACTCCACGACGATCCAGAAGATGTTCAAGAGCGCGGCGAAGCGAATCCCGAACAACATCAAGGCCTTCCTGTGTGACACCCCGCTGAAGGACCTCAAGATGACAGCCTCGGCCTACGGCTACACAGCGACCCAGGAGATGTTCGAGGGCGTGGCGGAGCGGACCCCGAACAACATCAAGGCGTCCTTCGCCGGCAACTCCACGACGATCCAGGAGACTTTCAGGCGCGTGGCGAATTGAATCCCGAACAACATCAAGGCCCCCCTGTACGACATCCCGGCGAAGGACCTCAGGATGGCGGCCTCCGCCGACAACTCCACGGCGATCCAGGAGATGCCCGAGCACATGGTGGAGTGGATCCTGAACAGGTGTGTTTTATATGTTCGCTCGAGCACGATCTCCACCCAGGCACTCATTTCCGCTGGGTGCACCCGGATGCCGGGCATAATATTAGCGTTGCACTGCACGACTGCAGCCTCTGCGGGGGCCGCACGATCGGCATTCACGCACAAAGTCCGGCCATCCCGGCGCCTGATTCGGAGGGCGAGTCTGAGGGCTCACACCTCTGAGCCCCCCCCTTTTTTTCTTTTTCCCCCTTGTACAGCCCCCCCCCCCCCCTTTCATGCCCCTCTGCCGGGCAAGCCGCGGCTCTTCGCCGCGAAGACGGCATTGCTGGCGCAGGCACTGCCAGCCCCGCTTTCGCGCTGCTGGGGAGCGCGCGCGGAAAAAAAAAATACCTCTGTCACCTCCTGGGAGCGAGGTGCGCAACTCACCCTCTGGCCCCCCCCCCCCCCCATTATTCAAATGTCCAGCGGCTGTCGGCTGCGCCCCCCCCCCACCTCTTGACGCCCTCGACGACTGGGTGGCTGGCCGACGGGGGTGACTTTCACAAGACCTGCCCCATGCAGGCAGGGGCCGCCAAGTTGGGCTGGCTCTGGGGACGGAGGAATCCCCCTGGGCTGCAACGGCTCTTGGCAGCCCCCCCCCCCTTGAAGGGGAATCGCTTCACCGCAGTGGCAGGCCCCGGCCTCGGTGCTCGCGCTACCTCCTGGGAGCGAGGTGCACCCCAATTGCGCCTAGACCCCCACGGCACTCGGTGGGCTGTTAGCCCGTGCGGTCGGCTGAAATAACCCCACCCACGGCTCTTTGGCCGCGCTGACCGCGGGCCCGCGGAAGACCGGGGCGATTGGCTGAAGGCCCCCCCCCCCCCTCACACTCCACACTTTGAATTCCGTCGGCTCGCCCACGCGGCTTCCCCCCCACGACGGCGCCACGCGCCACGACCCCCGACTTCACGTGTTGGGCCCTCTTTTGGAGGCGTTTGCATCCGACGCCCTTCCTCGATATATTCAATGTTCCGCGGCTATCGGCTGCCCCTCCTTTCTCTTTCGGCGCCACCATGACTTCGGAGAGGCGTCACCGTGCGGTGGATCTCTGGCCATTCCCGGGGCACTTCTTGGGGATGAGGTGTTCCCTCTCACACTGCGCGGCGCGGCGGCGGTCGCCCTGGGTGATGTCGGCCGGCCAGTGGCATCGCCATTTGAAGTTCGGCTTCCAGATCATGTGGTGCTCACGGCGGCAGGTCCCCTTCTTCCTGTCCGACATTTCCCCCCGGTCGCCGACCTGACCGACGCTTGGAAGGTGACGTCGACTCCCCGTGAAGTGGACCTGTGTCGGGTCGCCGACGAGCACAAGGTGC
Organism: Prorocentrum cordatum; assembly: GCA_963575745.1. Classification (NCBI taxonomy): domain Eukaryota; class Dinophyceae; order Prorocentrales; family Prorocentraceae; genus Prorocentrum; species Prorocentrum cordatum. The sequence continues at coordinate 385,876 of CAUYUJ010019226.1, read as the reverse complement.
TCCGTGAGTGAGTCCGCCTCTTTTCCGCTCCGCTCTTCTGTTCCCCCCTCCTGTCTTCCTTGTATTGTGCAGGGGATGCGCCTGCCGGTTATATTTCTGGTCGGCTATTGTCTGGACAGTCGGTCTAATGTTCTGGCCTGGTCTCGCTGTCGTCCTGCTCTGCATTTTGCACGTGCGTGGGTTGGCGCCCTCTTGGCGGCCTCTACCGTTCGTGGCCTGGCCCCCTTAATTATCTGGCATTGCGCCTCTTCTTCCTGCCGAATTTGTCCTGAGCAGTGTCTGCCCTCGCCGGTCCGGTCGGCTGTTGTTATGACAGTCGGTCACTCTGGCTTGCTCCCCTGATCTGCATGTTGCACGTGTGTGGGTTGGCGCCTTCTTGGCGGCTTCCTCCTGTCGTGGCCTGGCCTTCACTAATTATCTGGCATTGCGCCCCATTGCCTTCTGACACGCCCTCTGGACTTTTCCTTGCGGGCCGCCGAACGAAAAAGTACCCCCACCAGCCTATCCAGAAACGACGCCCAGGGGAGTTGAGGTGATCAGGGGAGTCGGGGAGCATGCAGAATAACAAAGGGCGGGGGAAGCTGTCACGCACCCCAAGAGGGGGAGGATGGAAAAGGAATCGTCGTCGGAGGGTGAGGGGGAGGAAGAGGAGGAGGATGAGGAGGATGTGGAGTAGGGAGAGGACGAGGAGGACGAGAAGGAGGAGAAGGAGCAGAGGGGGGAGAAGGAGGAGAAGGAGGAGGAGGAAGAGGGGGATGAGAAATTGAAGAGGACGGCGAACCGAAGAGCCAGAAGCGTCTTAAATGAATTTCGGAGATCTTGTTGAGGCTTCTTGGGGGTCTCTTGGGAGCCTCTTGGAGGCCTCTTGGGCGCCTCTTGGGGCCGTCTGGGCGCCTCTTGGGGCGCTCTTGGGGCGCTCTTGGGGGCTGTAGGGGCGCTCTTGGGGCCATCTTGGAGGAGATCGATCAGCGAAGGGGGGGTCCCTAATTAGCTTCCCCCCTCAGGAGCTCCAAACATCGCCTCTTGGGGCGCTCTTGGGGCGTTCTTGGAGCGCTCTTGGGCGCCCTTGGGGCCGTATTGGGGCTTTTTTGGGCCTTTTGTGGGGCCCTCTTGGGCCATCTTGGAGCAATCTTGAGGCCTTGGATGGCCATCGGAAGCGAAACGGGGAGAAAGCAAAAAACAGTGATTGTCCTAAGGTTTGGGGACGATTTGGGCCTCTTCGGGGCCTCCTTGGGGAGCTTTTTGGCCACTTGGAGCCGTCTTGGGGCCGTCTTTGGGCCTCTTGGAACCATTTTTGGAGCCATCTCGAGCGATCTTGCGCTATCTTGAGCCATCTTGGAGCTCATGTTGGGCTTTCTGACGCGCTCTTGAAGCCATCTTGGGGCCAAAAGAGCCGTCCGGCCGCTCGGGGAACCTTCCGTCCAGGTCCAGGGGAGGGGGTAGGGGGAGGGGTAAACCCCTCCCCAAGGGGGAAGAGGGAGGGGTGGAAGAGGATCTGTTCTAGACCACCTACGCCCAGAGGGCTGGTGGGATTTGTTGAGGATGTCTCGAGCGAAACGCTTGTTTTGTGTTAAAGTTTGTCTTCTCCTGGGGACCTGAATTCAGAGGATCTCTCAAGTGAAATGCTTGCTTTCACGTGCCCAGGTCTTGAGGATGTCTTGAGCGAGACGCTTGGTTTCACGCCTCCAGGTTGCCCAGACAGATGTCTAGCATGAGGATGTGTTGGGGATTTCTCGAACCAGAGGCTTGTTTTCACGTGTCCAGGTCGCCCAGGCGGATGTCTAGCATGAGGATGTGTCGAGGAAGTCTCGATCGAGACGCTTGTTTGCACGTGTCCAGGTTGCCCAGGCGGATGTCTAGCGTGAGGATGTGCTGAGAACGTCTTGGGCGAAACGCATGTTTTCACGTGTCCAAGTCGCCCAGACACAGCACAGCCCTCGGCACGGTACATCAATATCGATAGTTTGAGCATTGCAGCTTGGCATGTTGCCTGGCACGTTTCGCGGAGCGTCCCGTGGCGAGTCCCCCTGGCATGTCGCGCGGTGCACGTCCATTGGCACGTTCCATAGCGCGTCCCCTTGGCACGTCCCGCGGTGCGTGCCCATGGCACGTCTCCTGGCACGTCGCCTGGCGTGTCCCTTGGGACGTTCCGCGTCGCGTCCTCCTGGCATGTCCCCTTGTCGATTAGTTCTGGGGCAGCTACCATCTGCTCAGGCAGCTCGAGCTTAAGATCCAGATCAGTTGGGTCAGGACTCGGATGCCAAGAGGACTCGATCCACAACGCTATATATAGAGCACAATCGCGGCATGTCACATCGCAGTTCAGCACGGCCAGCACACCGCATCAGTCGGCACGGTACATCAAGATCGATACATTCAACATTGCATCTTGGCACGTTTTTTGGCGCGTTCCTTGGCGAGTCCACCTGGCACGTCGCGCGGCGCGTCCCCTGGCACGTCCCGCGGCACGTCCATTGGCACGTTCCGTAGCGCGTCCCCTTGGCACGTCCCGCGGTGCGTGCACATGGCACGTCCCCTGGCACGCCGCTTGGCGCGTCCTTTGGGACGTTGAGCGGCGCGTCCTCCTGGCATGTCCCCTCTGTCGATTAGTTCTGGGACAGCTACCATCTGCTCAGGCAGCTCGAGCTTAAGATCCAGATCAGTTCGGTCAGGACTCGGATGCCAGGGAGGGCTCGATCCACAACGTTATATAGAGCACAATCGCGGCATGGAACATCGCAGTTCAGCACGGCCAGCACAGCACAGCCTTCGGCACAGTACATCAAGATCTGTACATTCAGCACTGCATTTGCCCGTCGCCCAATCAAGTGTCTTTGAAACGTTGCCATGCCTTACATTTCTATATTCCTTTCCGGGTTCGTGGGTCGATCATGTTTGTAAATTGTTCCCCGTGCCATGTTGGGGAAGGGCCGGCCGAATATTTCCCTGATAAATATCGAGGTCGGGAAGGGCCGGCGCAATTATTCTTGAGGATGTATGAGGCGAAACGTTATATCCCCATCTAGGGGGGTAAATCGGCCAATGGGGCCCATGCCACGCTGTTGGGGATTGGGATCGGTTAAACGATACGCAACGGCACGCATGTTTGAATAATTATTACAGCATTATGATTTGCATGCGATTGTCCTTTTCGTCAGGCTGTGGTATGCTACGCCTACACATTTCCGATGGTATAGCATGGCCGGCCGGGCCCACACAATCAGACAGGCGGATGGGGGAGAATAAAAGAACGCATTGATGCCTGCGTTAGATTCCTTAGCAACGAACGCGGCCCTCGGCGATATCCAACGACGCCTACCACCAGGAGCTGAGGTTCTAGCATATTTGGACGACCTGTATGTGGTTTGCGATCCGACCGAGGCGGCGTATCATTTGCATGTGGCCAGTACGACACTACGGAGAGCTTGCCATGAGGACGTGAACCAAGGCAAACTTGCAGCATTGGGCGCTGTTACGGACAACGCCTGGGAAGCAGACAATGTTTCATGCGAACGGGGTCTCAAGATTTTGGGAAGCCCAATTCGGCAGTGATGAATATGTAACATCATTCGGAGAATCACTGGTTGCGAGGAGGGAGCAGCCTCTACACTATTAACCATAGCTCCCCTCCGTGCAAAGGGCGCGATTATTATTGTACTACTGCGCATACCCCAGATGCTCATTACGAACAGTACCACTACGGCAAGCGCGCGGGTTGGCACAACGGCACGATACGGACATCGTGGAATTTTCCCGATTATTGTTCGCTCTGCTGCGCCCCAATGGCATGCGCAATTACACAATATATCATACGACATGTGGGTCGAGCGAGCCCAACTGCCGTTGCGTTTCGGAGGGGCCAATTCGTTGTCGGGAGTGGCTGCGCGGTTTCCAGCAATTGGGAACCCCGACAAGGCTTATTTCGGCGCTTCTCATTACCATGTACCAGACTCACCGGTGCAAGCTTGGAGAAGGCGTGCATACAATCAGCTGCAGGAGCCTGACGAATATCCAGCTTATGGGAGCTATGCGCCGATAAGGCTGACCACAATGGGCGCGCAAGGGAAACAGAACCGGCACGGTGGCATGCAAGACATAACATTGTGGTTGCGGCGTGGAAACAAGTATTGGCAGAAGCAGGCGGTAATATTTCAGACAGGAATGTTGAAAGGTTATTTGCAGACATAAATGTGCCGGTCCCACCTGGACACTTCCGTCATTTGGATTTGGTGGTCCCGGCATGAACGTAGATCGTGGTCTACCACTATTCTGCGACATTACAAATATTTTCTCAATTTCAAGGAACAACCTACCACGATCAGGGAAAAGCAACAGGGGAGGTGGACGTCTGGACGGTGCGGAGCGCGAAAATAATACAACGCACGATCCGGTGATAGCGAGCGGATTAGGTTCTCTGCAATGCCTAGGACCCAAAGCTTTCGGGCGATGGAGCGGCCAATGCATTGAACTCGCGCCCGTTTTAGCCAGAAAAAAAGAAAACGAAGTTTGCACCCATGGGTCAGGCTCGGAGCCGCGCTAGGGTTTCAGCATCGTTGGTGGGGTAGGTATTCTACGGATGGCTACTCAAAAGGTTGTTACAAAAGCAGCCTCGGGCACGTGCCCAGATCTTCCCCGGACCCAGCTGGAGACCGCATGTCTTTTGGCGGACCTCTGTACTATTTCACCTCTCTCCTCCTCCTCCTCCCCCTCCAGTCATCCAGTCCTTCTCCCCCAATTATCCTCCCCCTCTTCCTCCTCCTCCTCCTCCTCCTCCTCCTCCTCTTCCCCCTCCTCCCCCGTAGCCATTTTGGCTCAAGAGGCAGGTTTCTCCTGGGAGCCAAACGGACACCACTGGTCCGCGGTTGGCAAGAGTTCTTGAGGTCTGGTGTTCTTTCTCGTTCGCCTTCCCCGCGCTTGGGACGGCGGTTCCCGCTCCTGCCCGACCGATCGCACCAGAGTCTCCGGTCACGGCCGCCGCCACCGCGCACCAGCTCTCGTCCCGGGGCGCCGCCGCCATCGACGTCTTGCCTCACGTTCGCCACACTGGAGCCTGTGCCTCCGCCCGCTGGGAGCTCTGGCAAAGGTGGTCGCGTTGCTTCTATCACTGGCGGTTATTCTCCTCCAGGCGGTTTCGGCAAGTTCGCTCCCGCAAGCGACCTGCTGCTTCTGACGAAGGCGATCAAGAGGCTGAGGACGCGTACATGTCAGACGACTACATACGCCAAGTGTGCATGGACCTCTTCCCGACACTTGTGGGGGGTGTCAAGGTGGAGCCTGCGAACTCAGTCAAAACATGCGTCACCGACCACGTCGCCTCTGCCAACGGCATGATGCTGGCCCTCGTCGACCAGCTACGACACGAGCGCGCGGGTCAGCCTGCGGCGCTCGACCAGCAAATTCTCGGAGTGGTTCGTCGGAATGTTGATGGCGCTTCTCGTCGGCTGCAAGAGCAGATTTATGCGTGCACAGGCACGCTTCAGGATCACGAATCACGGTGGTCGAATTTCGTCGATTGAGGGAGATGTGGACGAGCTCAAGAAGCAGATGCGTGAGTTCCGTGACCAGCTTGCCCTGGCGGAGAAGCGCCCCAAGGCCCCTCTCGCTGCCCCGCGGGGCTTCGAGCGTGACGTCGACGCCACGGCGGTTATCATCACGTGCCAGGCTGCCACCACCAAGCAGCTCGCGTGCGCGGCGCTCAAGGAGTGGCTCGACGAGCTCGGCTTCACTGAGTCAGACTACGAGATCTCTCGCGCGGGGCAGTCACCCTGCAAGAAGTGCAGCCTCAAGTTCGGCGGCCTTGTCGCCGCCGCCTCGCGCAAGGTCCTTCGCGTTCTTCCCCGTCTGCCTGTCGATGGCGTTTGGGAGGAGTTCCACGTGGGCGCGCCAGGCGCCGCACGGGCGCGCATGCACCTCGGCCCTGAGAAGAAGCCTCGCCACATCAAAACCGAGATGCTGCTCCGCCGTTGTCGCTCCGCCATCGCCGAGGCCCACCCCAACCTCCGTCTCTTCAGCGACCGCGACTGCGGCACGCTCTCGATTGGGCGGGACAGGACCCCCCGCGTCGAGGTTGCCGCGGGCGCTGCGCCAGCGACCACCCAGCGGGGCCCGGCGGCTCTCCAGAGGCACAACCTGCGCAAGAACAACTTCGCGCAGCTCACGCGCCACCTCGCGGAACCGCAGACCGAGCCTCAGTGCTGTCTTTGACGTTGCGAAGCTATTCAATAGTAATACCCCTGCACCTGGCGGTGCTACCCCCCACCACCACCACCACCACCACCACCACCACCACCACCACCACCACCATCCCCACCCCACCCACCCACTGCGCGCAGTCACTTGGAGTGCTAGGGCCCTCTTGCAAGCGGCCCGGGCTAAAGCCGCACTCAAGAGGAGGAACGTCGAGAAGTTGAACATCGGCAAGAGCATCGTCTCTCTCCAGGAGGTTCGGCAAGATGCTGGACAACTCGAAGACCTCATTCGGTGCATTGATCCTTCGGTCACTATTCACGCCTCATTTTGTGGCGACGCCCCCGAGGACCGCGCTCGCGGCGGCCTTGCTGCCCTCCTTCCTGCCCCCAGCGCAGCGGGCGGTCGCCCCGTTCAAAGTCGCGCTGTCCCGCTGGCGGCGGGGCGCGCCATTCACGCGATGGTCGAAGTCGCGGACATCTAGCTCGACATCTTCAATGTTCACAACCACAGGCCCACGACTATGCAGGCCGCAGCAGCGGCGCGGGTCATTCGCAGCGCTCGGGCCTTCGCGGCCAGGTACCCCACCGAGCGCCTCGCCATTGTCAACGGGGGCTTCAACTTCGCGGCGGAGGAGGCCGTGGCCCTGCACGCGCCGCACCCGGCGGTCCGCCGCGCCGCTCGGCGGCACCATGCGCAGGCGCCCGCTTGGCGCCACGCGCTTGCAGAATGGATGGAGGCGGAGTGCACGGCGCCCACCCACAACGAAAAGCAGCCAGCATTTCTATCGTGCCCTGGGTGGATGTTACGCCAGTTTTTCCTGCAAGCTAACACTATCGGCACGGCCGCTGAGGCATCAGATTTTCTTGCGCCGGACCACGCTGAAAGTTGTTCCCACGATCTCGCCGAGGCGCCCCCGTCCCATCGACAAGCAGCCGATCGACCGTCGTGCGTTCCAAGACTCGTGCTATCGTCAGCGGCTGCGCGCCCTCGTTGAATGCGCCGACCTACCTCGTCCCCCCCCGCCTCGCCGCGTCGAGCGCTATAAAGAGCTGGTTCGCATCGCCGATGGGGGGACTCGTGATCGTCTCTTTCGTGCTCATCCCCACCATCCATTACTTGTTTGCAGCTAGCACGTTCGATCGCTCGGCGTGTGTGGAGGCAGGATATTGATATCGGGGAACACTTACTCCGCTCTCATCCTGTGGCATCCGACTTCTTGGCGGCTGAGTTCGGCACGGTACGATTGTGCCACCCCGAATCGCTCTTGGCTTGGTCTAATCGAGTTCAGCGTGAGGCGGCGGATGCTACTCGCGCCGAGCTTCGCAAGGAGTGCGAGGCCGATGGCGAGTCGCCACAGATTCGGGCCCAGTGGCGGGCGTTGGAGAGGCGTGCGAGGATTTGGTCTCCTCTCAACCGTTGGGTCTCGCTCACTGCTGTCACTGCTGTGGATCGCCGCCCCCTCCCCCTGCGTCTACACCCAGAAAGAAGGCCCGCATGCCTCCGCGAGTTCTGGGCGCTCGTTTTCTCGAAGAAGGCGCGGGGGGCGAGACTGCGGCGACGCCCTACATCAGTGAGTTCCCCCCCCCCATCAATGACCTCGCCCCCCCCCCCGCCCCCCTCGTTTGAGATGATGATGATGATGATGTTGGTCCTCGCTCGCGCTCGACACTCGGCTACCGGTGAAGACGGGCCCCCTTGCGCGGCCTGGCAGGCTGACCCTTCTGGCCTCGAGGTCATCCGGGCCTGCCTCGAGCGGGTTTCATCAGGCCAGGTCCTGTTTGACGCTGCGAGTACAACCACGCAAGCGTTCACCCCGAAAAACATCGACGACGACGAGCTGCAGAGTGCCTCGCGCACGCGTTCCCCCGGCAAAGTTCGCGCCCCAGGGCTTCGGAACTGCAATGTTAAGATACTCTCTGCCATTATGAACCTACCGGTACGACCTGTTCTTGATCACGCTGTTCCTGCCTGCCAACGGGGCTTCGTTCCCAAGAGGAGCTCTGGCCTGCGTGCGTCGGAGCTGGACGCCGCCAGCAGGAAATTTCCCTTTCTCCCATCCGAGTCCCAGGACATCCCGACCCTCTTCCCCCTGGACTTCGGCCAAGCCTTCCCCTCCCTGAACCAGGACACCTCATGCTCGTCTTGTCGTCGCTCCACTTGCCGCCCGCCTTCCTGGTCTTCGTCTCGTTCCTATACTCAGCATTCGAGGGCATTGCTGCGGTGGCGGGGCAAAACTCGCATCCCTACTGGATCCGAAGTAGGATTCTCCAAGGGCGTGCACTATCGGGCTCGCTCCACGCGCTCGCCTCCTCGCCCTTCCTCGTCGACCTGGCCTGTCGGATCGACGCCCATGGGCGTGGGGCCATTCGCGCGCGTGCCGATGACATCGGCGGGGCGCTTCGTGGCGCCCAGCATCTTAAGGAGATGCACGATGCGATGCGATGACGATGGCTGACCGCTTTGCGAATCTAGCACTTAAGACGCAGAAATGCAAATTGGAACGGTTATATGAGGCCTTTAGTAACAACTTGAAGAGTCGCTTGCGGGACTGCATTTTGGGCGCCGCCCCTGGCTGGGCCTCGTTCGAGATCGCTGAGCCCCTCCTATACGTGGGTGTCTGGCTTGGTCCCGCTGTTGATCCTGAAGGGCTCTAGAGAGATCCGATCACCAAGCCCCTTATTCGGGCTCGCGCTCTTGGCGCAGGCCACACCCCTAGTTCTATGCCTGCGAGCATTTAATTCGAGAGCTGACACGGCACTCTCGCACATTGCTCAAGTCTGCTGGCTCCCGAGGGATGTTCTTCGCCTGGGGGCGGGCGTCCCAGCGCAGGTCTTTGGCGTGGCGCTCGGCGCCTGCACGGCCGACGCGTGGCCCCAGATCGAGAAGTGGAGCGGGCCTCGCGTGGCGCGGTGGCCCCATCTCGACGCGGTTTCGTTGCTGCGCTCGGCGTTGGTCACTTTCCCTCAGTATAGCGAGATCATGTCCAGCCTGCAGTCGCACGCGAAGGTGCACGTCGCGGACCAGTCGCTCCGCCCGCGATGCCCTCGCCCAGTCTCCCGCTGTGCGCCCTCATCCTCAACGGGCTGCGCATCGGGCGATGCGTGCACATGCTGGCAACGCGGCGCCTCTCCGTGACCATCTTCGACGGCGCCCCCTCAAGCTTGCTGGTGCGAGGCCCGAGCTGGTCGGCACGATCGAGTGGGGCGACGTTTGCATGCTCCTCAAGCGTTGCTTTTGCTCCTGGGCATGGGCGGCGCTCCGCACCTGGCGCGACGGCCGGCTCACCTCCTCGCGGATTCTGCACCCGTGTGGAAGGAGATGTTGCGCATGATGATGCTTGGCACATCTCACGCACTTGCACATTTTCTGCGTTGCCCTCGACTCCACGTCGCGCCCGAGACCGCGCTCGGACGGCAGCTTCCGCGTGACCCGGTGGCGAAGTGCGGACTACGGCATCCCACCATGTTCGCTTTCTCGTGGATGACGGCTGCCCACTCTACTGAGTGGCCACTCTCGCTGCCTGCGATTCGCTCTGCTGCGCCAGCGGGGGCGCGATCGACGCGGTTCGCCACCCCGCGGCGGCTCTCCGAGAAGGAGCGCGCCTTTTTTGGCGCCGCTGCCTCTCGGGCCTCGGCGCCTGTCTTCGGCCTCCTCATCATCGACTTCGAGCCCCACCAGTACGCCTGTGGAGGGGAGATCAACGGCCAGCTCGCGGAGCCCATCTTCCGCGGCCTCGACGACTTCAACGGCCTCATCGGCGACATCTGGCGGCTCCTGTGCTTCTCCTGCGCCGTCATCGTCTTCTGCAGTTGGCGTTGGACACAAGTCCCGCCTGGGCGCGCGGGCTCAGTCGCCACCTGCTGGACGTGCCCCCCTCGTCTTTCGGTCCATGACCGTGGCGTTAGAGCGCAAGTCCCGTTGGCGCGTTCGGGCACATCGTCGCCACTCGCCGCCTCGCCACCCTAAACAGGCGTTAGAACGCAAGTCCCGTTGTCACGTTCGGGCTCGACGTCGCCACGAATTGGATGCCTCGATTCGGGCCCTCTGGGTTCTGGCGTTAGATCGCAAGTCCCGTTGTCGCGTGCGGGCTTCACGTCGCCACGTACCGGATGCCCCGAGGAGGATCCTTCCTCTGGTGGCGCAAGATCGCAAGTCCCGCTGTCGCGCACGGGCTCGCCGCCGCCACATGCCGGAGGAAATACTGACTCAGCGGAGCCCACCCGTCCCTGGACACCATCTGCGTTGTCTTCGGCGGGTCGCTCGGTGACGCCCTCATTTTTGATTTCCACGAGATCTTCGGCCGGAGCAGCAGCGACGAGCTCGAGTCCGATGGCGTCGGCGCCTGCGGACCCCGCGCCTCTCGACGCTCAGTTCTTGCTCGTCGATCTTGATCTTCTCGACCGCCCCTCTCTCTGCCATCGCCGCTGGCGCTGCCTCTGCACCCGCCGCCACGGGCCGCGCCCCCCCGCCCCCGCCCCACCTGGCGCTTCTGCAGTCAGGCCCCTCGCGGTTAAAGGTTCGGGGCCGCGCGCGCCCTCGGGGACTCGGCCTTGCGAGAGACGGTTTCTGCGAGAGGTGCGGGGAACGCATTTTCGCGGTTTCGGCCCCTGTTCGTTTTCCTCGCCCGCCCCCCCCCCCCCCCGCCCGCGCCCCCTCTCGTTGCCCGTGCCGCCTTCCAAGTTGTTCCGTCGCAGCACCTTCAGATTGCCGCCGCTCACGCACGTCGCGCTCTTGCCCCGACCTTCACTGATCCCCGCCAGCCGAATGCCCCGACATCTCTGGCGGCGCCCACGCTTGCGGCGCGGGCCCTCATCTCTCCCGCCCGTCGCCCCCGAGGCCTGCTTGTGCCACTGCGTGCCCCCCGCCTGCCCCCCCCCCTCGCTTCCTCTCACCTGCCTCTGACCCCTCTTCCGATTGAAACAACGCGGCCGTCGCGCGCTACTACGGCCCCACCTTTTTCGAGGGCAGCAGGAGGCGCGCCCGCGCCCACCCGAGGCGCCGCCCCTGCGCCTGGCCGCGTCGGCTAGGTGGAGGCGGACTCCCCTCTCTACGCTCGGATCCTCCTGTCCCTCCTCTTCCTCGTCCTCCTCCTCCCCCCCCCCCTCCTCCTCCTCCCCCTCCCCTCCTCCTCCTCTTCCTCTTCTTCCTCCTCTTCCTCTTCCTATTCCTCTTCCTCTTCTTCCGTGGCCACTTCCTCCCCCCCCTCCCCCCCCTCCTCCTCTTCCTCTTCTTCCACCTCTTCCTCTTCCTCTTCCTCTTCCTCTTCTTCCGTGGCCATTTTGGCCCGAGGCCAAGATGGCGCCCATTTCGCTGCCTCGGCGGGGTGGGCCCCCACAGCCATCAGAAGTCCTTTCATCCTCGTCCATACCCCGCCCGCGCAAGGGCACGACATATTCACAGTCCAGCATCGCGAGGTGCGTTGCCGGCGTCCGCTCCGCGGTCTCCGTGATCGGGCCGAGGCAGATCTCGCACTTTTATATATATATATATATATATATATATATATATATCGGAGGTGGGGGGGTGAGATCGAAATTGAACGGAGAGCCCCCCCACCGGGAAATCGATTTCGGTTTCGCGTTCGTGCGCGCCGCGCGGGCGAGGCGAAGCTGCGTGGGCGGGCGAGAGAAAGTCTCCTGTGGCTGAGGCGCGGCCGGACCACATGATTCCCTTCCGGGCGGCCGGGGCCCCGCGGTGCCCCGCCGGCGCCCCGCTGGTGCCCCGTGTGGCTGAGGCGCGGCCGGACCAAATGATTCCCTTCCGGGCGGCCGGGGCCCCGCGGTGTCCCGCCGGTGCCCCGCTGGGGCCCGCGGTGCCCCGCCGGTGTTTCGTCGGTGTCCCGTCGGTGTCCCGATGGTGATGATGATGATGATGGTGATGATGGTGTCCCGATTATGTTGATGATGGTGGTGCTGTTGATGATGATGTTGCGAAGGATCATGATGATGGTGTCCCGATGATGATGATGGTGTCCCGATGATGATGGAGATGACGATGGTGAGAGGTGATGACGATGATGATCTCACTATCGATTGTGATATCGATAGTGATATTGATAGTCAGACCGATTGTGGGATCGATAATGAGATCGATAATGAGTTCGATAGTGAGATCGATAGTGAGACCGAATGTGAGATCGATTGTGAGATTGATTGTGATATCGATAGTGAGATCGATACTGAGACCGAACGAGAGATCGATAATGACTTCGATAGTGAGATCGATAGTCAGATCGATTGTGAGATCGATTGTGATATCGATAGTAAAATCGATACTGAGACCGAATGTGAGATCGATTGTGAGATCGATAGTGAGATCGATTGTGAGATCGATCGCATGTGATCGATAGTGATATCGATAGCGAGATCGATAGTCGGACCGAATGTGCGATCAATTAAGAGATCGGTTGTGAGATCGATAGCGAGATCGATAGTGAGATCGATAGTGAGACCGAATGTGAGATCGATTGTGAGATTGATTGTGATATCGATGGTGAGATCGATAGTGAGACCGAACGAGAGATCGATAATGACTTCGATAGTGAGTTCGATTGGGAGATCGATAGTCAGATCGATTGTGAGATCGATTGTGATATCGATAGTATGATCGATACTGAGACCGAATGTGAGATCGATTGTGAGAACGATAGTGAGATCGATTGTGAGATCGATCGAATGAGATCGATAGTGATATCGATAGTGAGATCGATAGCCGGACCGAATGTGCGATCGATTAAGAGATCGGTTGTGAGATCGATAGCGAGATCGATAGTGAGACCGAATGTGAGATCGATAGTGAGATCGATTGTGAGATCGGTTGTGAGATTGATAGCCATATCGATTGTGAGATCGATAATGAGATCGATAATGAGATCGATAGTGAGATCAATAGTGATATCGATCGAGTGCGACGGTGGCTCCTCCCCCCCCTCACCTACTTATCACCCGAAGGGTGGTCTATGCGGTATAGTTTGCCCCGCTCCTCTTTGTCCGCCCATCACCCCCAACTACGGCACGGCTCGTTGGACCTGGATTGGAACGCCCACCCGGAGGCAGGAAACGCGATCTTCACTTCACCAAGGAGCCACGGCAGCCCCCGACAGCAGCACGCCCCACTCCTCAGACGGACCTCGCCGACCTCATTCTCGCGCCCGCGATCATCGAAGGCAAGACGCCAGTCATTCCAAGAGCAGGAGGGGGGGGGGGGGGGGCCAACGGAGTGGCTCGAACAGAAGACAAAGACAGGCATCGAGATCGTAGAGACAAAGGCAGGCACGCTGATCGCGACGAACGAGAACGCGAGCGAGGTCGGCAAGATGACAGACAAGAACTTCAACGAGCTGCAACCCGAGCATCTGGACCATCGGCTGCTCGCACGGACGCTCTAAACGAAAGAGATCCATGGCAAGCTGCGGCGACAGCTTCCACGCCTCAACGACGCGCAGGTGCATGTGGAGGGCCAGCTAGACCTCCCAGACCCGGACATGGTCTTCTTTCTCCACGAGCTAGGCAACAAGTGGCTCGAGAGCTGGAACTTGTCCCTGCGTTTCGTGACGGAGGTGAGCTTCCAGTTGCTGGCACACCGATTGGTGGCTTACCAACTCCACGTCATCATGATGCTCCTCCTCTCATTGGCGATCTCGCTCAACTGGAACAAAAGCTGGCGGCACTGGGCAAGGAGCAAATTGCGACGGAGACGGCACAACACACGGCAACGGCAAATTCTCTCATTGCGCAACAACAGCAGCTCCTCAACGCACAGGTGCACGAGTTCCTGGCAGTCAGCAGGCAGAACGCGTCACACCTCGAGGCGCACGACAAAAGTATACATTAACTACAGCCTCGCAGACAAAGTGGAGTCAGATCAACAACGAGTGCGACAGAAAATTCAGCCGGTTGAACACATTTTGGCGATGGCAGAAGCGGCAGTCCCCTTGACGTTCAGGAGCCTGCGACATGGGACCGCGTCCCAGATCCTACAGCGCTCAGCATCGGAGCCCCGAGAGCAATGGCACCAGCGGCCATCAGAACGGCGCTGGCTGAATGGATGCATGCTTTTGGTGTTCCCGGTGGTCAACTCATTCTTCATGGTGACGTGCCTCAACGACGGTTTCACTTGCAAGTTCAAGGCGGCGCAGCTGCCCCTGCTCGAGCCCTCGCACTCTCTCGAGCACTCAAGACATCGGCTGGCTTCCGCACATTCAGCGGCTTTGACACGGGAGGTGCCAATACTCCTGCATACGTCAGTGCCGCCAAGAACGCGAAGCATACCAAGCTGCAGCTTCAAACAGAACGCCTCCGGCGCACCATACAGGACTCTTTCGCAGATCATCGTCGGGGCGCAGCGGGCCAAGGGCATCATCCCTATTGATGCAGCACCGCTCGTGGTTGTCGAAGTTCAAGGACCAGATGAACCATCATTGTCGTGATCTCACGGGTTTCCGATGTATCTTGTGGGCCGCCGCCGTTCTGGTTGCTCAAGTCTTGAGGGATGTGGGAGAGGCTCACAAACCACGCCGTCACAGGTGTGGTCTCCTATCTCACCAGGCGCCCGCAGGTGCCATCGTGTCCCGCCTGTCCCGTGTGCTCTTTGGCGTGCGGGTCGCCAGCTCCGTGCCCTGGGCGCTCGCTGCAGTGCCCAGCGATCCCGCCGTGCGCGGAGGTCGCCCCGGCGGTGTGCCCCTCGCCGCCGCCCTGCCCGACGCCGGCGTGCCCGGCGTGTGGGGCCTGCCCCGCGCCAGAGGCCGCGCCCGCGCCCGTGGGGCCGGAGGTGGCGGCGCCGTCGGCGGCGGCCGTGCTGGTGAGCGACGTCGCCATCGACCTGCGCTCCCTGGCCGCGGGCCTGGTGGGCGGCGCGGTGGGCTTCCTGCTCGCCGCAGTGTGCGTCGGCTTCTGCTGTGTCGTGCTGCGGAGGGATGCTCGTCCGCGTGTTCGGCATCCTGCAGGCTGTATCAGTGATGGCGATGGCGGCAACGAGTCGCTCGGTGCACGCCTTCTACGCCGACGAAGCGGGGTGGCACCAGCACTTGAATCTGCGGGCGGTGGCATCGTTCGAGGCTGACCGCGTCATCTACACGGCAGGCGGCGATGCAGACAACGTCGCGCTGGCCAACAATGCTGACGCGCAGGCGGCACGCGTTGGTGCCTCCGACCCGTCGCCTCCAGGGATCGCGGGCATCCGGGTTCGCGTGTCCAGAGCCGAGCCGACGAATGCGGGGCTGGCCCAATGCACCATGGAGGCGGAGCAGATCGCCACAGTGGAGTGCTGCACCGGGGCTGCGGCCATCGGCAACCTCGTCCTGCCCACCAACCTGCGGCCGTCGGTCGCGCCGGGAGGAGGAGGAGTGGTTGCCCGCCGCGCGCCCCCGGGCGCTGTGCTGGGCTCGCAGCGCGGAGCTGCCGTGCTCCCCGCGGGTGCGCCTGGAGGTGACCCAGTCGGGGTGCGAGGGGCGGCCGCTTGCGAGGGTGGATATCAGATTGGCGAGGTGTGGTGCCCAGGCGCGATGCCCTCGCAGCTCGAGTCCTGGGTCGGGACATGAATGTGTTGCCAGACGGCCAGGGCTGGTTCTCGGAGCTGGGGCCGCCGGCCGCTCCCGAGACCTTATGGCGTGAAGCTGTCGATGCGGACACCAAGGTCCTGCCCATTGTTCGAGATGGGCCAGGTCGACGCGGCGTCCCGTGGCACAAGACTGAGGAGATGGCCCGCCAGGAGGATCTCGGCTCGGACGGGACGCTGGCGGGCCGCAAGACGGCGGCGTGGTCCATGAGCTACCTGCAACGGGAGGGCCCCTGCATGGAGGGCCATCACGAGCAAGTGGTGCAGGTCTGTAGGCTCGCCGTCACGGATTGGGGAGTTCAAGTGCACTACGAGCTGTGTCAGCCTAACAAAGCGGCAACCAGTCAGGACCTCCTAGACGGGGCTAACCTCATCAGCATTGAGATGAAGTGTGGGAGGTTTCAGACCTTCGAGCTTGCCCACTGGGACAAGGCCGTAGACGACGAGAGCAAAGGCGTCGGCGGCAAGATGAGTCTGGAGGGTCAGGGCGCTGTCTTGGGGTTCTCACGTTCAACACCGTCGGTGATGGTATTCCCAAGGTTGATCGAGCTTTTCCGCAGTGATTTTGAGAAGGAGCCGAAGCTACACACAAGTTTACGCCTGGCCCGCGAGGAGCGGGGG
This sequence comes from Prorocentrum cordatum, assembly GCA_963575745.1. Lineage (NCBI taxonomy): Eukaryota > Dinophyceae > Prorocentrales > Prorocentraceae > Prorocentrum > Prorocentrum cordatum. Next base: position 369,511 of record CAUYUJ010019226.1, on the reverse strand, counting down.
TCCAGGCGCCAAGATGACTGAGCATCGGAGCCGTGCTGGCATCGGAGGGGGGGCCAGCACGAGTACTACACCCCTCCACGACGGCGACCCGCGCGGGCCTTTCTTCCCTCAGGCCGTCCACGTCATCGGCAGGCGTCGGCCCCGGGACATCTTGCCGCTGCCCTATCCCTCGTTCAAAGAGCCGCTGGATAAAGCTTCGATCAAGGAGCTCGCCCGAGGTACGAGGCAAAGGATTGGGCTAAGGCTCGGTGTCTGCAACGATGTCTATGCATGCGTGGACGCTCTGAATTGGCTTCATGACCCGTCCCTCCGTTGTGGTCGTGACCGTTCTGCACGATACGTGGGGCCGTCACTCGCCCAGAGCCAGTGTCTAGCCCACATCTCCGAGTCGGTGCGCAACCTTGGTCCGCCGCCGTCGACTCTTTCTCCCGCAGAAGCGCCGGTGCAGCTTCGCGTGGCCGGGGGTGCCTACAACGTCGAGCAGTCGCCCCTCGGGAGTTGCGACCCCGCGCTCCTCTCCTTGCCGGACGCCAGTACCGCCCCTGTGCCGCTGGCCGACGCGTGGAGGGAGGGCGGGCAAGCCAAGGTCGAACAGTTCGTTCTCCAGAGCTTGATGGATCCGAGCGAGGCCGAAGCCAGGCTGAGGCAGAGCTCTATACCTGTTCCCTACTCTGACCCTCTTCTCCGTGATCAGCGGCGCTGGTCCAGTTCTGTTCAGTTACTGTACGAGCGGCACCTAGTCGACTTCAGCCTTGAGGACGGCGTACGGACCGAGATTTTCTTTGTGGAGAAAAAGGGGGGCCGCCTTCGCATGGTGGCAGATTGCCGACGCTCCAACGAGGTGTTCACGGCTCGCAACGGGCGACGCCTTTGGTATGCTCGAGATGGCGGCGGACGATTCGCTCCTGACGGTGGAGGGCGCCGACCTGCAGGATGCCTTCTACCACCTTGAGCTCCCCGAGCAGCTCCGTCCGTGTTTCAGCCTGCGCCCTGTGCGCGCGGGCGTCCTGGGCATCGAGGCGGTCGGCGGGGTCGCTGTCGGGGCCTCCACCAAGCTCTACCCGCGCCTCAGGGTCGTGCCCATGGGCTGGTCGTGGGCAATGTGGTGGTGTCAGTCGGTGATGGAGCGGGTGGCTGAGGCGGCAGGCTGTGGTGATGACGCACGACTTCGAGACGGCAGGCCCGCTCCCTCGCTGGACCCATCGCGTCACCTAGAGTACGTCGACAACTTCGTGAGCATCGGCTATGACGCGGAGGCGGCTCGGTCCGCCGTGACTCGTGTCATGACGGAGCTCAAGCGACGGGGCTTGGTGGTTACCAGGGAGGAGCACCTCGGTGACAGCGAGGGCGAGTATGCGGTGCTGGGTTGGTCCATCACTGCGGCAGGGCGTCTCTCGGCGTCGGCTTCGAGGTTGTGGAGGGCGCGGTTAGCCGTGCGTGGTCTTTTGCGCCGTGGTCGTGCCAGTGGTCGTGACCTCGAGCGCGTACTGGGCCACATCATCTTCGTCACTCTCGTTCGGCGTGAGGGCTTAAGCATCTTCGAGGCGAGTTTCCGCTTTGTGCAGAAGTGCTACCACCAGCAGGTGCCGCTCTGGTCTCAGGTCAGGCAGGAGCTCATGGCCTGGGATGGCGTCGCTCCTTTGCTGTGGCGTGATCTCCGTGCCCAGTGGTCGTGTTCCGTCGGCTGCGTTGACGCCTCCCCTTGGGGGTTGGACGCCTGCGAGGCTGATTCGGACGTCGGCGCTGTTCGGGAGGTTGGTCGTCATAGCGAGCGGTGGCGCTATGGCAGGGCTGAGCGCTTGCCTCCTCGTCGCCGGGCCCCTGCCGCTGAATGTGCCGCCGACGGGGTCGCAGCCTGTGACTTGGGGATCGTAGCGGCCCAGCTCGATCCGGGCTGTCCAGCGGAGGACAGCCAGCCCGTCGGCCCGCCTGTGGAGCGCGACCTGCTCGCCTTTCCCGAGGTCTCGAAGAAATATCTGGACAATTCATTGTGGCGTGTCACGGGACGTCGTAAGTGGGATCGTCTTGAAGGGATGCCTGTTCTCGAAGCTCGGGCGGTCCTGCACCATGTTCGGCATGCATTACGGGCCGTTCGGAACCATGGGAAGAGGATGCTTGTCCTGGGAGATTCTCTCGCGTCTGTCTCGGCGGCCTCTCGGATGCGGGCCCAAAGCCACACCATGTTGGGGATCATGCGCCGTATTGGGGCTTTGTCTCTGGCGTCTGGGAGCTATTCTTGTATTCGGTGGATACCGTCTGAGTATAACGTCGCGGATGGCCCCTCTAGAGGCCGAGGTGAACCCAGTCCCTTTACTGCTGTCATTCTAAAGGAGGGCCTCTGCAAGACCCCGAAGTACAAGGGCAGCCTGGACCCTGAAGAGGATGACCCTCCCCAGGGGCCCCATCAAGGTAGGCTACGTCGTGACCTAGGTGAGGAAGAACCTGAGCCCCATAGGGATCCCAGTCAAGATCAGCACGGACCAGCACTACACGGTTCTCAGGAGCGGGGCCAGCACCAGCATGCACGAGGAGGTGGGCGAGAAGGTGGTTGAGGAGGAGGAGCGCGGGTATGATGAGGGCCTCGGAGTGGCCTCGCTGGAGGACGTCTGGGGAGATCATGGTCCGCTTCGCTCTGAGCCACTGACTGGCCCAAGACCTCTACGTATTCTTCCATATGTTGTGGGCTCCCTTCCTCGTCGCCCTCGTCAGCACTCTTCCGGCCATGTCCGCGGGGCGAGCGCAGGGCGACGCTCACAAGCGGCCAGCCGCGGCTGCGAGCTTGCCGCCAGCGGGAGCCCCCCTGGCCCGTGGGGCTCGCAGGGCTGGCTTGCAGACGGCGACGCTGCCGGGGCTCCAGGGCTCGCCCGCGAGCCGCCAGGGCTCGAGCGGTGGTCCCACGCCGCAACAGCGGGCTTGGCTGGTCCAGCCGCCAGCGGGCATGCCAGAGCTCAATGCGGTGTCCGTGCGCTCGGCGTCGGAGCGTCAGGCTCACCTCTCGATGCGGGTGGGTTTGGGCGACTGGACGAGACAGCATCGGCGGGCCATGCAGGAGCCTGTTCAGATGGACCGAGCCGTCGGCGACTACATCAGCCAGCTCGTCCAGCGCGGGGATCACCAGACCTACGCCGACCTTATGATTGCAGCGCCGGCATGGCGCGATCCGCGCTATGCCAGGTCGCGCCAGTTCGAGCTGCCGTTGTCCAAGCAGTCCTCCAAGTTTTGGCGCCTTCTGGCCCCAGTTCGCAGCCGAAGGGCCTTTCCGCACGAGGTCGTCGCCAAGGTGGTCTACGGCGTGCTCCATGCAGTCGACCAGTGCAGTGTGGCCGCCGCAGAGCGTGGGGCGGTCACCGCCCTCGGCCTCCGCAAGCTGGGCGCCTGCCACGGCCTCCAGCTCCGCCATTCAGACCCAAGCCACGACTACGCAGCGGGGCTGCGCGACCTGGATCAGATGAGGCGGCGTGGGTGCTGGAGGAGCTGGAGCTCGGTCCGCTGGTACGAAAAAGGAGTCCGCCTGACCGAGCTGCCGCACCAGTTAGGAGGGCTGCAGCGAGAGCCCGTGGAGGTCTGCGCTCGCTTGCTGAGCCTTGCGTCGCACGGCCGGCCCTCAGCATCGGTGCCGGTCTGCCCGACCCGCCAGTGATTTTAGAGTTGTTCTCGGGCTCAGCAGGATTTTCGAAGGCGGTCGCTCAGCTAGGCATGCCTGTTTTGACGTGGGACACTACTCTAGGCGAGAGATACGACCTCGCCCGACCATGTAATCGCTCGATGATCTTGTCTTGGATCCGTGCTGGTCGAGTCAGGGGTTGGCATGCAGGGGTACCTTGCAACACGCTGACCAGGTGCCGCGACCATGGGGTCGGGGCGCCTCCAGTACGATCCGATATCCACCTCTTTGGCCTCCCGAATCTCCCTCCTCATTTGCAGGCGATTGTCGATGTATCCAACATCCTGAATAGGTTTGTTGCCAATCTCGCTGGCGTGTCTCTTTCTCTACGTGTGCCATGGAGTATTGAGAACCCTAAGACCTCTCGGCTGTGGCTCCTCCCACGCTGCAAAGCCCGAATGCGTCGCCAGGCCGTCTCTTTCCACGTCACCTCGATGTGCCAGTGGGGTGCGGCTTGGAAAAAAGACACTGGCCTTCTCCTCGGGGACCTTGACCCGGGGCCGTTCTGTCAGGCGCGATGCGTAGGATCCAGGCGTGGCATTTGCTCTCGTACGGGGCGGTCTCACGAACAGCTGCATGAATTTCTGCCCTGAAGAGGTTTCAAGACCAAGAGAGGGGCAGAGTACCCTCGAAAATTGTGCGTCGCCCTTGCTCGTCTTTTCACAATGCCGAGGTCAGAGCTTCCGCAGATGTCATACAGCGATCGTGTGGTTTGTAAGTCTCTTTTCTTCGGCGATGCCAGCTGGCTCTGCAAACTCGGGAGCATGTTCGGTGTTATGTTCTGGGGGTGAGCTCTCACCCCAGGACTTGAGCTTGCCTGTGCCTCGCTCGGCGGTCTCGACGGCTGGATTCCGCCCGTGCTCAGTCTCTTGCAGTAGCTGGCAGAAACAAGAGCCCTAAGGATTGTCGTGATCTCACGGGTCTCCGATGTATCTTGTGGGCCGCCGCCGTTCTGGTTGCTCAAGTCTTCCGCCTCCTCCTCTCCTCCACCGCTTTCTTTGTACTCAGGTGTTATGTTCTGGGGGTGAGCTCTCACCCCAGGACTTGAGCTTGCCTGTGCCTCGCTCGGCGGTCTCGACGGCTGGATCCCGCCCGTGCTCAGTCTCTTGCAGTAGCTGGCAGAAACAAGAGCCCTAAGGAAAATTACGTTGGGATCTGCCCATCCTCGCCCGCTTCAAGATTGACAGGCAACCATTGGCGGCTGCATTTGGACAGGCGTTCGCTAGCGTGGACACGTCTACGCGGTCTATTTAGCAGACGATGGACACCGTGGACTTCTGTTCAGGAACGGCGCAATGGCACGACCATCTCCTGGAATGCCAGAAGCTGGCTTCGTTGCAAACCTCTCCGTCGCAAAGCCAAGCTTGACAAGTGTGCCTCGTTCATGCGACGGTGATTCTAATTCAAGAGTGCAGAGGAACGCTTGACAATCTGATCGCTGCACTAGCGACCTACCCGTACCCGCGCAAGATCTTGTTCACCCTTCTCTTATAGAAGATCGGTGGTATTGCATACCTGGTCCCAATGGATGTTAGAGGCCAAGATGACCCACATGTTCGAATTCAACATCAGATTTTAGCCCCTGGCAGGATCGCTCTTCTCACCATCACTAATGACAAAGACAACTCCACCATGAACCTCATGAACGCGCATCACTTCGAGCTGGATAACTGAGCGCTGGACAAGAAACCGGCTAGTTTGAGAGAGCTTGTCGAATGGAACCTTCAAGACCGCGCTATGAGAGCATTTCTGGCTGCTGGTGACTTCAACATCAACCCGGGGCCGATTCGCAGCTACGTCGGCCCCGTCTCGGAAGGATTCGCCCCTGGCTCTGTTCTTGCTGAACGTAGTCGCGGATGTCAACCCCTGGAAAGTCCCTCCATGCTCACTGAAATTTCGACTCATTGCCCCACGCACTATTGCAGAGACACGGCTACCGCAGCCACATTGGATCGCGTCTTCACTGGAACTCCACCACAATTTCTCCTCGGCGTCGAAGTCTTAGCGGAGGTTGACATTGACGCGGCCGCCATCTCTGACTCCAGGCCCAGCGACCACACGCCGATCGCTCCTCTTCGCGACCGAGCTCGACATGACCAACAGACCAGCATTCCTGAGCAAGTCTTTCGCGACCCACGCTACGGAGAGATATTGAGACAACTTCTCGGCGCGGCTCAACTTGATCGGTTCCCACCTGGGTACCAATGGCGATGCATGAGAGACTTCGTGACGGAGGCTGCTCGGCAGGTTCGTGACGAACTTCAGCGACTTCCGACCTCGGCCACAGATTCCCGTGCCAGGGGGGTCGCACCATCACTCCGAGAGCAATGGCAAAATGTATTCGGCGCAACGACATCCACACGGCCCTGAAGCAGAAGGCCACCACCGCCGACGGCGCGCGCTTCCTCCACGTGTCCAACGGCACCCTCGAGCTTCTCGACAGACAGGAGTTCGCCCTCATCGCGCACGCCGCCAACTACGAGTTCGGGCAGATGGAGGCCAGACCTGCTGAAAGCAGGGCGTCCAAAGGGGAGGGAGCGGTGGTCGAGGATGAGAGACGAGCTGCAACAAGGATGCACAAGAGGCGCGCTTTTCTCAGGGCCCCCAAAGCCCATCGTCTCGTTCCCGCAGGGATCCGACCCGAAAGCTTGCAAGAGCCCCATCTGTGGCCAGGGATCCTGGGCAGATTGCTCCCGCGCGGACCTCCCATTGGGAACCATCTTCGGCGCCAAAGCAGTTCAGGAGAAAGCCCTTCAGGAGTGCCTTGACAAGGTTGCCCCCCAGCAAGACCTCTTACCTCTTAGACTTCCAACTGAGCCCGAACTAGGACGCGCCCGTAAACTTGCCCGACGGTCAGCCCCTGACCTTGATCAATTTTCATGCACGGCATGGAAAGCTAGACCCGAACCACGTACTGGCTTGCACAAACTTATGACATATCTGCACAGCGGACACCCGCTGCCCCTGGAGCTCAACGATAGCCCCTTCACTGTTCCCCCCACAGGCTCGGAACCCACAGATGCCCAGGGGTGCGCGCGGCCCCCAGGGAAGGTTCAGCCGCTTAGCCTCAGGAATACGGAGAAAGATCATGGCATCCGCTACCAACTTCCAGATTCGCCAGGTTGCCCAAGAGAGTACCCATGAGGCCCAACAAGGATTCATTCCAGGACGTAATTTCTTGTCCAACATCATCACGTTGGACGCCGAGGCCCGCAAGGCCAGCATCGCCCCCGGAGCTGAGGAGGACCTCCCGATCTTCGTCGCCTACGACGTGGAGGCGGCGTTCCCGTCTCTGGGCCACCAGTGGCTGTTCGAGATTATGAATAGGATTGGGCCCCTGCTAGGTTTCCTGAACTTTATCCACGAATTCTACTTGTTACCCCGAGGCTTTGCTAGGATTCAAAATCGAATCGTTTTCCTGTTTCATTTCTGCTCGGGGGTCCTGCAAGGGTGCCTCTTACCTGCTTATGTCTGGGCTCATGCAATGGGCCCCATCCTGAGATGCCTGCACGCGGCCACGCTGCTCCCGCAGGCGAGGCGCCACAAGGGCTCTCCTGGGGGTTGCGTTGACGATGTCGGAATGATGACGCCTCGCCTTCGAGACCTGGTTGGTGTCTCCCGTGTTTTTTTCTTGGAAGTTGGGCGCCTTGCCTTTCTCAGGCTCCAAGGGGCCACATGTGTCTCGGCCCCACTGTGGACTGAGTGCACGGAAGCTGTCCAGGACAGGGCCCGAAGAGAGCTTAGCAGGTGGATTCCGCAGTGGGCCAACCTTAAGATCGTTGCCCATACAGTCTATTTAGGCGTCGAAATGTGCCCTACAGCCACACTTTGCACGATATGGGCCAATGCAGCGGAGAAGCGGTGGTCGAGGACGATAGCTCTGCCATGCTCTGGAGCTGGTCCGCCTGCTCTTTCAATTCTGTACAACACTACCGCTCTCTCTCGACATTCTCGTACCCCGCCCAACTGTTTCCCATCCCTGCTATGAATCGTAAACTCGAGCATCAGTCTTTGCACAAGCTGCTCAGGCTGCCGTCGAACAGCCTCAGCCTCGCTGATCCGAATGCCCTGCCACCCGTGCTCGCCATTGCCCCGTCCTCTGTCACTTTGCCTGGTTGGGCTAGCAGCTGGCGCACCTCATTTCGCACTATGTACCATACATGGCAGCGCGCCCTGCGCAGCTTGAAAGAATATGCCCAAGACAACGCCACGATAGTTTGCTTCATTGCAGGAAAATACTCAGCGCCATGCTGGAAGCGCCCTTTCTCAATCGCACAATTCATGGAGCGGGCGAGGTTTCCGCCCCCCTTTTTTTTCCCCGGCAAGACTGGATGGCACGCAGCGTTTCGCGCCTCGCGCGATCACACCTAATTAGCCATCCAGGAAGCCCGCCGCCCGCATCCACAGCGCATTTTTGCGCGCACACTTCGAGCTGCCGCTGTCCCTGGCTCTTTTCCTGAAACGTCGGGCAGAGGGCTTCTCGCGCGGCAGGCCCCGATTCCTGGGGGGCGGAGGTCGGTGGTCGGATGGCGGGGTCTCTGTCGGACCTGCATTGCGAGTCTCAGGCCTGCCTGGCAATGGAGCATCACCAAGACCCTCTGCGGAGCGTGGACAACCACGCACAGACTGCGCATAGGCAACGCCCCCACGAGCTGCATATGGGGCTGCGCAGAGCCTGATGAGATTGCTCACAATCTGCGTCGTTCGAGAATATATCACCATCTCGCAATGCACCCTGCGTGGAGAAGGCGCCACTTCCCAAGCTCGCCGAATGCACTGTTGGGACTGGGGGCGGCGCCTGACTACGGGCGGGCGGGATCGGAACTCACGCGCGAGGAATGCCTCAAAGCAGTTGCATTGGATTTCCAAATGCATCATAAAGCGAAAGGTTTCGCTCAGAAGATTCCGATGTCTCTGGAACGTGCATATGACATTCGAGGTGCTGCAGAACTCTCACTTGAACGGTGAGATGCTCTCATCGACACTGTGATTTGTCTTTCATTATATTCCTTGGGCGGCGGATCCCCTCGGCGTTGGGTTGTGGGACGTCCGGGGGGGATCGCTCGAATATCCAGCGGCGGCGGCATTCTCCGGCGATGAGCCCGCAGTGCCCTGACTCTCTCTTTTTCTTATTTGTCCTTTTTTGCCCTCGCCTGCGAGGCCTACCTTGAGATCTGGTCTGCCTCGAGCGCAATCTTTTTTGCGGACCCTGCTGGTGGCGGAGGCGGCAAAGGGTTTCGCTGCCCCTCGGTAGGCCGAAAAGAACCCGAGCGACACCCAGCTGGGACCCACTCTCCCTCCGTCGACGCGCCCGCGTCGACCGCGGTCGAGGCCGGTGGTCGGAGAGACCTTATTGGATACGTCGTCTCCTCTTCCCCCCCTTCCTCCTTTCCCTCCTCCAATCCTCGAATCCTCCAATCCTCGAATCCCCCAACTCAATATTGATCCTAGTCAATTTCCCAGTTCCAAAACGGAATACCGAACCAAGCCCACCCCGGAGAAATTGCAGTTGCATGCCGATCTCGATATGGAATACAAGAAACGTGTTGCCAACGTTGGGAAATTCATGTTCGGGGAATTGAACGGAAAAAAAGCATGTTATTGGAGAGCACGGCTGAGGCAGAGAAGCAACGCACGCAACGGACATTCCGAACCGTGATTTGGCGATCGAACGTTGCGATGTCAAGATCGCACACTCTAAGTTTTTCCAACGATGTCAGACGGTAGAGAATATATGCGTTCGGCGGGCGTGCCCGCGGCTGGAGGAATCCCCGTAGATCCCCCGCCCCATGCCTGGAGGAGGAGGAGCAGGAGAGGATGAGGGAGGCCGGCAGAAAAGGGCTGATAGGAGGTAGGGCCTCTATTTCTCTCCTCTTGGAGGTCGGCACACCTGCCGCGGTGGGTGCGCCAAGAAAGCCGCAGGCCAGCTGACCGGTTGACTTGAAAGCCGCGGGCCAGATGACCGGTTGACTTGGACAACCAAGAAGTTCTCCCCGAAGGGAGGTGGATTGCGGCTGGCATAAGAAGGGGTGGACGACGGAGGGCGACTCACCAAATAAGATCCTTGCCTGCGGGGAAGGGCCCGCGAGAGTCGGGGCCAGGGCCTCCCCCCCGAAGTCAAGCCAGCGGCAACGCGGAGACGGCAAACACCCCGACTGGAAAGGACGCCCACCGCCTGCGCCCTAGAGCACTTGGAACCCCCTGACACACCCCCGAAGCCCATTTCCCGCAAGCAAGCTCCTTCGGAAAGAGAATCTTCGGCGGGCGCGCCCGCGGCCGGAGGCATTCCAATAGGTCCCCCACCCTATCCCTGGAGGAGGAACAGGAGAGGACGAAGGGAGCTGGCAGAAGAGGGCAGATAGGAGGTAAAGGCCTTTATTTTCCCCCCCCCCCCTTGACGTCGGCACGCCTGCCGCAGCGGCCGCGCCAAGACAGCCGCGGGCCAGCTGACCGGTTGATTTGGACAACCAATCGGCCCCCCTTACGAGACCACGAAAAGGAAGCAGCCCCGCCTGGGAGCCAGCAGCGCGGGCCCGCAAGAGGGAGCGGAACCGGCTGGCCACCCGAGGCAAAAGGAAAACAGCACTCAGTCCTCGCGAAGCAAACGGCGCCAGCGCGACTGCAGCTGCAGGGCGGAAGACGCCGCCACGTGCGCCAACGCACTAACGCCCGGCGGCGCTGGGATAGCCGCCAGCGCGGCCCCTGCAGAAGAGGTCCGAGCGTTTTTTCTGCACTCGCCAGAAATAGGCAGCTTTGTCGCCCCAGGCCCGGCGCGGAGCTGAAGGCCAGGCTGAAGTCCCCAGTGGAACTCTTCAATCGACGAAACGAGAACCCGTGGCCCTTGACGAAGACGACGGTGCGACCAGGCACTCTGGCAATTCATCCCGACACAAACACGGCGGCCTAAGCCTGCATCGTTCCGGGGCAGGCTCCATAGTAGCGGACGGACGCTTTAGCAAAGTTTGCGCCGACGGCAAAGCCCTCTGCTGGGCTGAGGGGGGCAAGATACCACGCCTGAAGAGGGACAGAAGCGAGCCCCCAGGTTGCTGTATATTGTCTTTGGATGACCTTGCGGATGTGTTGCCTGGTTTTTTGGGTTGTGTTTTTTTTTGCTTGTGCCCCCGGGGTTTCTTGATATTCCTGACCCACGGGGTTTTCCAAGGCAGGCCGCAAGCGCGGGCAGGCCGCTTTTTCCTCTCGCGGACGTGATCTCCCCCCCCCTCCCCCCCCTCCACCCTATCGTCGTTCCCCGGTCATCCCCGCCTGGGCCGACCGCGAGCAGGACTCCGCCGGGGCCGCGCTGGCCAGCCAGCCGCTGCGGGCTGGAGGTGGCGGGCGGGGTTGGAAGGCAAGCAGGGCCGGGGGGGCGAGGAAGGAAAGCATCGTCGTCGCCCGCGTTGCCGCCGTCGCCGGCCGCGCCGCCGCTCCATATGGTTCCCTTTCTAAGTGGCGTGCCCACTCACAGGGCTCGACGAGTAGTTGCATTCGACAGACGGGGGCACGCGAAATTGGGCCCCACAGGCCTTTTTTTCCTTGGGGCGGGGGGCCGCACACATGCGCTACCGGGACCCGTCTGACAAACGACCAGACGAGTTGCACACAGGATGGCTCAGCACGCACGGGTAGCAGGTCTGCCATCTCATGCAAAACGTCATGCGCAACGGCCCAGCGCACTGCAACTCCTAAGACCCCCCGCCATCTCTGCAACAGCCCTTGAATGACGCCCCGGCGGATGCCTGCCCACGTTCTTGTGCCAGTGCCGAGACGACATCGACGCATTGCTTGCCCCATCGCCCATAGATTTCGGCTCCTAAGCAGTATAGTGTTCCCAAGCCAAAGTTTTCCCTTTCCCAGTATGTATCGTTATTTTCTCTTTCAGCCTCCTCCAGCAGCTCGCCATTTCTGTTATTGGTTCCAAGGCGAGGTTGGCCATTGCGGAAAATCGGAGAAACGACCACTGCGTCGCAGAACAGTGACAGTCCGAGCTATGCTGTGCAGTACGGCGCCGGCTTGTGACTGCGGCGCAATATGATGGGCCGGATCCACACGCTTCACCCGCGTCCGTGCAAGGAGGTAGAACGGACACTAGGCATCGGGAGGTCGTGGCGGCGCGGATGCAAGTGTTTTTGGAAGCAGGCGGAATGGCCCCTGACCGCAACGTCGAGCGACAACTACGACACACCAACATTCCAATCCCACCTCACGATCAACGGCGCTTGGATCTTGTGGTAACATGCCTAAATGTGGCTCGGGGTTTACCGTTAGTTTGCGACGTCACGGTGCTTTCCCCCATTTCTATTGATGGACGGGCACGGCCAGGCACAAGCAATGCAGGTGGTAGTCTGTTGCGAAGTGCAGAAAGGACGAACAATAACACGTGCCCTGAAGTAATAAACAGTGGACTGGGGAAACTGGAATGTCTCGGGGCGGAGGCGCGCGGCAGGCGGGGCGATCAAGCAATCGACTTAGTCCCAAAACTTGCGGCACAACGCACCCGCACACTGCATCCCCGTATACGTCGAGGCGCTGCGTTGGGACTCATGCACAGATGGTGGGGGTTATTGGGCATTGTTGAGACAGCGCCCTGGTTGGGGGAGCTGGAAGTGGTGTGATCCTCCTCCCCCCCCTCCTCCTCCTCCTCCTCCTCCTCCTCCTCTTCCTCCTCCTCCCCCTCCTCCTCCTCCTCCTCTTCGCATCTTAGCGCCGTTTGCGCTTGGCCCCATTTTCCGCCGCGTGCGCCGATTTTCCTGGCCGCCGAGCTGCTGCGCACCCATCGGCGCACAGTTCATGGCTGCGCCGGAAAAGCGGGAGAAGAAAAAGAAACAACCCCCCCCAAAAAAAAAAAACTATTCGCCCATTCCCCCCCTTGGGATCAACTTCTCAATGTTTCTGTCAGGGATAAAACCCCCTGCCTCTCAAAACACTTGCCTCCACGCTTTGAGCACTGCGGTGCGTCACGTTTGCCACATTGCCCCCCTGTGGTCGGCATGTCGCGTCTGCTATCTTGCCCCCCGACGTCGTTGATACGGCAATGCCCGCGCGCACCAGGACCATCGGAGGAAAGAGCCAGCCCAAGCCGCCGACGCATCGCGCACTGGAGTTGGATACCGCTGAAACACAACACGGGGGAAGTCGGGAACACCGCAAGCTATGCAGCCGAAACGGTCGTGAATAGGAGCGCAAACGCACTTCACCGACAGCGGCTGCATTTCGGCGCGCCCCCGGACCACCACCCAAGACAACCATGAGATTCTCGCGCGATTTACGCTCAATTGCGTCGGACGAGTAGCATTGCCATCCACGATGCCATTCACCTATTGAAAATTGTCCTGGTGGCGGGGGCGGAAGCCGCACCCTTGCCGCTAATAGGCCCCACACTGGTCGGTTTGCCATCTTTCAGCTCCGCAGCTGTCATACATTCTGGCCCAATATGCATGCCGCGTGGCTGCAATGCGTCAGCTGCGAGTTGCGCGAAGATCCGCAAGGGCACGCTGTCCGCAATGCGGACATCGAACAAGTATTTTTGGTAGCGAATCCGCCCAATTTGCCCAGTCAGCCGCTCTGGGCCCACGCCCCGAAAGCTGTAGCCCGGCACCGCCGAATCGCAGCGGGAGCCGCGCTTGCGATACCCATGTCGCGCATGCCACTCCGCGCAGGTCGGCATCCCACGTCGTTTCGCAAGCCCGCAAAAAATACACATTTCCAACACATAACCATTAGAAGTTGCCATGGTCTGTCGTATCTTATCCGGGGAGGTCGCGCGGAGCAAGTGGTTCAGCTCTGGCATGCGCTATATATAACGATAGCCATCCAATGCGCAGAGAAGGGAATTTAGAGATAGCTTGTGTCAACTTCGCCTTCTTCGCCAAAAGGTCACCCCAAATTGGAACACACATGCACTGCGCCCCACCGGCGCCCCCAGGATACGCGTTCCCCGTTCTTCTGGTGGCTTCTCGGTTCTCCAGAAATCTGTCGCAACTTCTACGCGATCCGCGGGGCACGGCACAATTGTTTTGCTCCACCCCACGAGCTTACGAATGCGAATATAAATATTGCAAGTAGCCCGACACAACTAAAATCCGCGCTGCTTGGCCCAAGTCGCCTTCTTTATAGATACACATTGGCCTTGCACGGGTAGGCGGCGCAGCGCCGGAAGCCGGCAGCGCATGGCGGGGCGCGAAGCATTCTCTCACCCCGATTACCCTCTTCTCCGTCTGCCACCCCACATAGTCGCTCCTCTTTCGCGCGTCGCCATGCTGCGACCTGCCCGATCTTAAAAATTAATAATCGTGGACCCAATAATATTAATCATTCAGCCGCTGCGCTGTCATGCACTCGCGGCACGGCAGCACGCATTCGTGACCAGCCGCGCGACAGTCGGTGAATGAGTGCTTGGCCACGCCGCGGCCGTTGCGACAGCAACTTTTACATATTGACTTCTCCAGCCGGTTAACCGCTTTTTTCTCGTCGCCCAGCCATTGCTGGCAGCATTGGGCAGGTTTCCCGGAAGCCCGCGCTGCAAGCTCCCGCCCCAGCGTCTCCAAACCTGCCTCCTGCCGCTGGCCGGGGGCACGGGCGGGGCCTCGACGGAGGCCGCAGCGACCGGGGCTGCCGCCGCAGGGGATCCCGCCGAAGAACGAGACCAATGGTTGTCCTGTCTCTGGCCCCGCTCTGGCTTGACCGGCCCCGGGCGCGGCTGGTTCGCAGGCCTCTGTCCGGCGCTGTCAGACGGCGGCGGCGCCCCCGCGCGCTTCAGCAGCGCGGCAGAATGATTGAAGGCAAATTGGCCGAGAACCAAATCCAGGCCGAAATCTCAGAGGAGCATTTCAGCGCCCTCCGGGGCGGACGCCAAAGCCGTGAAAGTCCTCTAGCGTTTCAGTTCTCGGGGTAAGCAGGTCCGAGGGCGACGACATGCCCCTTGGCGCCTGCGGCGGAACCTCCGGATTCCATGCCCTGCGTGACCGTCGCCTCTTGGTCGGGATCGACTTGGATCGAATCCCAAGCAACCTTCCATCGCGCCGGCATCAAAGTTCTGAAGACTGTTTTCCAAGGGAAGCGCTCGTTGGACGACCGGGCGCACCCCTGCGAGGCGGCGGCGTGGATCGCCCCGCTTGGGGCGACTCCGGCGGCGACCACCTGTTTACCGGCGATGGGGATCGCCCCTTGCTCGGTTGCACCGGCGGCAAGCTGGCTGGCAGCTGCTGCGTGGATGACCCCGCCGCCAAGCACCTGCTGGGCGATGGCCTCGCCGGTGATATCCAGGATCCGGTCCTCGCTAACCATGGCCCGGCCCTTAAGTGAATCAATGATAACAGACGCCTTGAGTTCTCAGAGGGACACTGACTCAGCGGGCATAGACGGGCTTCATTGGACAGGACATGCGCGAGAACAAAAACCCTTCCAGGGGCCGCATCGCCACAGGAGTGCAAGAAGGCATGCGTCGCAAGGCGCAAGACACAAGAGCGCCCTTGCGCGGCAGGGTCGACCTACTAATCCGGGCCGACAATGCAGGTGCGCAATCGCAGCCCCAATTAAAATTGAGTCTCAAGATGTGCCAAAAAAAACTTAAACTGCTGGAAACATGTTCGATGGCCGGGCTGCCTCCGGACTTCGAACAGGACGGCCAGGGTCGGAGACGTGCTTCTTGCCCCCGAAGCTCCCCCGCGTGCCCGCCGCCTGTTTCCCCCGTCGCCCCCCCCATCGAGACGCCGCCCTCCAGCCCGAAGAAGTCCGGTGGAAAGAGGGAGCGAGATAAGAGGGGGGCGGGCCATCGACGAAGCGGCGCGGGAGGGGTGGATTTGCGGGGGCAGTGCGTGTTTTTGCGGACATCTCATTTGTCAATGCTTGCGTCTAGCTGGCAACCAGCCTTGCAAAACTGAATATCGGAGGTCTAATTGTCGGCCTTGCCTAGCAGAACCGTCGTTTGCTAACCAGCGGAACGGACGCGGCAGCAAGGGCTTCCATAACTGAAAACGGGTTCCCATAATTGCCAACACGGGTTCTCATAGCTGCCAACACGGGTTGCCATAATTGCCAACGCGGGTTTCCATCATTGTCAACACAGGTTCCCACAATTGCCAACACGGGTTCCCATAATTGCTACCACGGGTTTCCATAATTACCAGGGAAGAGATGGGGGGGAAAAAGGAGTTGAGGGGACGGGGCGGGGCCGGCCGAAAAAGGATTTGAGGACACCAGGGCTCGCCCCCGAGGCGCCGGCCGGCGCAGCGTGGCCGGCCAGCATGGCGCGGCCGCCCGGCCGGCCAGCCGGTCTGGCGACGATGGCCGGAACAGAACGACGACTGCGATCATTTTCCCCCATTCTGGGTCCCATTCCCCCGGTTGTGGCCCCTTTCTTCTTCTTCCATTCCAGCTCCTTCCCATTCCTCCCGGTTGTCTCCCATTCCCCCAATTATCGCTCCTCCCCATTCCGGTTCCCTCCCGTTCTTCCCGTTCCGATTATTTTTGTCTCGCGTACCCAGCATGGGACTACCGCGCTCGCTGAGCAGGCCCGCCTACTCCACGACTTAGAGATTACCTAATCCCCCCCCCTCCTCTTCTTCCTCTCGTCCGTAACTTTTTGTAGAAGTGGTAAGGAACCGTAAGAGCTTCTCCCTCTCCTGAGCCAGTTTTCTTGCATGTGCTTGCACGTACGCATCGGTCCCGATCGGTGCGCCAAGCAGTTGGATACCGCATGCCGCGTCGTTGATATCTCGATGGATGATGCTACTTCCTTGAGCTGTAGCTGCGGAGTGCCACACGATGACGCAACAACTCTGCGATGCGATAAGAGTGCGACGCCGCCGGGATTGCTGTACAATTGCTCAATTTACTGTCGCTCGCATACACAATGCAGGAACATGACGACAGCACGCCCTAGACTATCACGGCAGACCAGGGGCAGGGGAGAAGCGCGAGCCCCGCCACTCATCCGTCGGAGCGGTTGTGGTCTCACACATGCACACACGACAAAGTACAACAACGTGGAGGCAACAGCAAGAGGCAACAGGGAGGAAGAAGGGGAGGCAAGACAGACGAGAAAAGGAAACTCCTCACATCGCCAGTACAAGGTTTGTCAGTCCGTCCAAAGCACCAACGAATGCAAGTACAATGCAACAAAGATCCCTCCAACACCAGAAGACGAAGAACCTGGACACATGGACTGCCGGTCCGTGCCAGTTCATGCACACATACAAGCAAGTACAATGCAAATCCCTCCAGCACCAGCAGACTATGAACCTGGACACTCGGACAGCCGGCCCGCGCCAGTTCACGTACACATACAAGCAACAAGCTCCCTCCATCACCAGAAGACAATGAACCTGGACATTCGGACTGCCGGTCCGTGCCAGTTCACGCGCACAAACATGCCAGCGCGCGCGCAGACACGCACGCACACACACACACACACACAGGCGAACGTGAGCGTGAAACCCCCCCATCACCGGAGGAACGCCGCCAACTTCAGCCCCCCTATTGGCTGACAGAACAAGACGAGGCACAAAAGAACACACACACACACACAGACGACACAAGCAAGAAGGAAAGAGAGGGAGAGGGGGGGCCAGAGGGAGGAAGAGAGGGAAGACAAGAAAGGAAGAAAGGGAGGATAAGAAAGGGAGGGCAAGAGAGGGCAAGAGTAGGGACATTATCCGATCTTCGACCGCGCCAGACAGACACCCTGCTTCAGGCGCGAGAGGTAGGGATGCTTCCGGCAAACTCGTTTCATTACCCGGTCACGGACAGGCCAGGTGCATTCTAGACAACGCAACTCAATGATGACATTGGCAAGAAAAGAAAACGGGTCAGAGTCGAGACACCGATCAATCGTCTGCACGATATGGCCTTCGATGGCCCCCATCATAGTAGAGACGGGCACGTTGCTATGAAACGCTTGGAACCGAGGCCGGGCCAGGGAAACGCACGATTGACGAAGCAGATCGCCGATGCATGTGTAGGGGGCGAGGGGCGCGCTCTCACCTGTCACGTTCACGTCCAAACCTGCGAAAACACAGGCACCCTCGATTTTCAACGAGAAGGCTTTCATGCGGTGCTTCCCACGAGCCCGGGCCAGCACAACATCAGTGCACATGGCCTCCACATGGCGAACGAAACGCTGCGAGAGAGCGTCGACTTCCAAAAACACTGACCCGCGACCAGAAGATTTGCAGATCCGGCGTCTCTCCGGAGGAGGGCCAGACGCATAATCAACAGCATTTGGGGGAGGGGGCCAAAGAGAATGAATGCCGTCAATATCATCAACCCAACGGAGCCTCAAAGAAGAAACGCGGTACACGAAGTGTAAATCGATGCCTTTCGGGAGCCGAGCGCTGTCGTACTCAAGGCAACAGCATGCAACATTGCACACGCCAGGGGCACGAGGGCACCCTTGGGCCATCCCTTTGTGGGGAGCCACAAGCACATTACCAAGGTGGAGGAAACCGCGTGCAAGATCAAAGTTGACAAGCCAAGAAATGTCGGAAACATGAAAGATGTACTTATCAGCGGCCAAACTACGGGAATTGCGCGGCCGAGCCTCGTCAACGCTAGGTTTTGCCAGGGTTCGTAAATGCCCTTAAACGCCCGCGAGAAGCACAGAGGGGCGCCACCTTGCGGGGCCGGTTTACGGCGATATCGGGGAACTTGGACGCACATCTTCCGAGTGCCGGCAACATCTTTCCACCTACTTATCAAATAGTCAAGAGCACGATGCATTAAAGCCCAAGGGACGTTATTGAAGAAACCGTCAATTTCGCGCTTAAAAGGCATGAACACAACCCTTTCCTCGTATTATCGGCAACGTCGAGGTTGAACGTATGAAAAGTATCAATGACTTTCTGGTTAAACAAGACGCTGATAGAGTCGGGATAGACAAATCGGACCATGAAATTAAGAACGCGGCACAACAAAGAAAACGAAGGTTTCAAGCAATGAGACCAGCACGAACCAACCGGGCGACTCTTGAGAGCGAGGTCGGAATGTTTAGGCCACACATCAATCGTGCCAAAAACATGTCTTTCAGGAGACGCGCAGACGACGCCCGCCAGTGCATCTCAAGCGCCCCTGGGCTTCCCCGAATCGATTATGCAAAGCGTTCCAACCCATGAAAGACTGCACGGGACGATTGCTACTGAACGCGCAGGCTCTGGCCCGGAGCCGCCACCCACGAGGACACGACAGAGCAACGGAAGAAGAACATTTGTCGATTGGCGTAATAACGGCACGCGAAAACAATTTCTTCCAAGCCCGAACGTCATGCTCAAGAACCCCCTTCTGGCGAAAATCGTAAGCATTACTGTGCAACTCACGAAGGTAAGCGCGGACATCGGAAGCGCTCCAATTCACGTGAACACCGGCCTTCACAAGGCGATCTGCAAGAGCCCCCATGCTTTCATCAATGCACTTCATTCATCACATGCCCCCATGACCCCAAACAAGGGCCGTCATAGTGGGAATGACGAGGGATACTCCCACTATTCTCAGCCCTCACGCACACGTGACCGTCCACCGGCAAAGGAACGCCGAGTAATGAACCCAATTCACTGCATGCGCACGGAAAGTCATAGGACTGCAACCGTTTGCCCCACCACTTGGAGTTAACAGGAATGTCCTTAGGAGAAGGCGAGAAAAGAGGACGAACGCGCACGGCAAAAGCATGACCACGAGGGACACACGGAGCACACATGTCACGGAACAACCTCATGACGATATCACGCACGCGACACCCAGGAAGATGAGGCAATTTGACAACAAAATTGCTCTGATGCGTGCGTTTCATGCCCCCCAAAACCTGAAAAATCCTTCGGCGGGCAACAGACAAGTCGGAACCAACGAGATTCTTCTCGACGCGCTCAACGAGCATGTGAACAAACCCCGGCCGTTGATCGATGAACGACTTCAGGAATTGCACGCAATTATTACCCTTGCGCCTCAGCTCCCCCGGACGACACACTAAGACGGACAATTTAGATTGAAGCAAATTAGCCGTGGAATTGTCATGCACAGCTGGGGCATCATCGGCAGCGCAAATATGAAGATGCGAGTAAGAAGGAACGGGGCGCCGATTGTGAGAAAACTTACCAGGCGGATGGGTTTTAGGCCCCCCCCCCCCCCCCGGATGGCAACAGAAGTATGGCACTGCTGACGACAACCCTGTTTCACATACTTGTGAACAAACGGGGCATCAGCCGGGCATGCAATGCGCTCACACACTGTTTTTCTATGAATCGCAATTCCACGTCCGAACTGGAGGACAAACACACAAGAGGCATCTGGATGAAGGAGCCAACGCCGAGAGACCGCATTTTGTAGTAAACGGGAATTTGCGAATCCTTCCAGCATGAGAACAGGGCGTAATGGTGCTCATTAGTGCGCTCAACAAAGGACCTGTTAGATTTTCCCACGTACATGAAATTGTGACACATAGAGAACCACACGTAAATAACATTTCTCGAATCATGACGAGCAACGCGATCACACTGGACGGACACACACGCAACATGAACCATGTTCAACATCTTCTGATGCCATCGAAACTTCGAGACACCCATCCACCTCACAGAAACGATAGCCCGAATGTGGTTCAAAACGTGAATAGCAGAAGACAACCACGTTTTATCATGACACTTAGTGTTACGCTTACAATAACGGCGCTCAAACAAAACATGAAGGAGGAAGAAATGCGCATGACACGTTGGGAATCATTGCACTTCACATGAGGATCCTTCTCGCCAGCCTCAACATTGCACACGAGCAAACACACGGAACTAACAGCAGCAACAATAGCCAGTTTGTCGAAGCTGGGATGGGCAATGCCACGCGCGACATCACCCGCCACGTCATCGCTGGCTTCATCGCGGCATTCACACAACCACTTCCGGGCGGAGAAACGGCGGCAGCAGCATGGCAGGACAGAAGAGGAGAGACATACACAGTTGTTTGCCTGCAGGCCTATACGCGCGAAGTGCGGCACTATGAAAGCACTGTTGGAAGCACTGAGTTGCCAACATTGCCCGGTAACTCGGAACAGCCATCCTTGTGATGATCAGTCCGTGCGGGAAGAACAGATCGTATCCCACTCAGTCGAAGCAGCAGCAAGATCGCCCTTGTTCCGGCGAATGCCCTTCCTGGCACGAAGGTTGGGCGCGCCGATGTCGAAGTGCACAGATGCCCCTGGAAAGTCGAGCTGGCGAATCTCATCGTAAGAAAATTCGGCATCAAATCCGTCGCCCCAGCGAACTGAAAAGACTGCGTCCGGGCCCATGGTGAGACCGACGACCTTACCTGCACGATCAAGGTCACTGTCACGGACCTCAAGACCGATCAAATCCTTGGGCAGCGATTGTCGCGCCGGCTCAGCCTCCCAAGCACGATTGGCACCGAAGTCTGTCTCGAACAAATTCCTGCGCGCAGCCGGCTGTGCACCGGGAGCTGAAGATGACGATGCACGGCGGCGATCACGCCGAGCTGACTCAGGAACGAGGACACAGACTCGCCCATCGGGATGCTGAGCTTCTGGTGGATTGCGTTCACGCCCGTGATGAAGTCGTTCCTGTCCTCATCAGATACTGCCATAGGGATAAGCCGAAAGATCTCCTCTGTCCTGTAAAAAGTCTGGTTCCAATCCTCGCTCGCTTTCGTGAAGACGGGCACGACTTTTTCTTTCTTCATAAGATCTTCCATGACAGCATTGTTACTAGCGATAGCCACGACTTCAAATTTCGAGGGATCATCTTGGTGAAAGGGCAAGTACCGGCCGTGACCATCCACGCAGACATCTCTCACGTCTACGACCTGGCCTTCGAGATACGCATGGCTCCTGGCTTGGGCACCGGCGGTGCTGTCGGAGCTGACATTGGAAGAAACGAATAATTTGGAATCGGCATGCCGCGGTCGAAACCACCCTGAAATGCCGGAGGGCGCGGGGCAAACGATTTTGCGAATCCATGATGAGCGCTTGGCAGGTACAACACATAGAGAAATATAGAAATGCAAGAACAAATGCACGCCCCCTCCCATTCTTCGCATAACGCAGCAAAACATGAATCACTTACGGACCGGTAAACACGCCGATGGAAAACAAATTGTGATTGGTGCAAGAAGGCTTGAACTTGAAAAACAATACAAGAGGCAGGGGCGGGAGGGGATAAATCCGGGAGGATGGGACAGGATGAGAACACGGATGGAAAGGATGGGAGGAAGTGGACGAAAGAGAAGAAGAGGAGAAAATTATGGAAAAAATACACGGGGGAGAGATAATGGCGGAAGAATTTCGTAGTCGTCGGGAAGGCCGGCAGTATGAACTGTGAATTTGTAATTAATGACGTACTTGCCATACACCACCGCAGTCGGATCATTACGGGCAGCCTTATCCAGTGTGAGTCTACAGTGGTACGTATCAATGATTTCGTTGTCGTTGGGCAAGTCGTCGTTGTATTAAAGTAAAGCGGTGCTCGTGCACGCACCAAAATACCGTGGGGAAAAATAATTGCGGGTTTTGTTATGTGGGTTCTTGTTGAATCGGGTTTTTGT
The DNA here is from genome assembly GCA_963575745.1 of Prorocentrum cordatum. Classification (NCBI taxonomy): domain Eukaryota; class Dinophyceae; order Prorocentrales; family Prorocentraceae; genus Prorocentrum; species Prorocentrum cordatum. Next base: position 347,316 of record CAUYUJ010019226.1, on the reverse strand, counting down.
TTGAATTGTTTTTTTTTATAATGGGCCGACCACGTAATAATCAACGAAAACATACATACCAATGCGGGCAATATTACCGATTACCCAACTATGTAGCTTTATTACATGTTTCCTCGTTTGCAGGTCGCCACTGAATTAAAACATTACCGGTGTATGCGCGGACGAATCATCGTTAGCAATAATAAATTAGGGTTTTCGTTTGCGGGCGTGCGGGTTCTTAATTGGTGGTAGTTGTGAAATGAGAATTACGGAAACTCATGGTGGTGATTATGCAAACCCGCGGTGTCATGGAAACCCGCGGTGGTAGTTATGGTAGCCCGTGGTGGTAGTTATGGAAACCCGTGATGGCACTCATGGAAACCCGTGGTAGTAGTCATGCAAACCCACATTGGCAATTATGGAAACCCGTGTTGGCAATTATGGAAACCCGTGTTTCAATTATGGGACTCCGTGTTCAATTATGGAAACCCGTGTCTTTCGGAACGGATAAAAGAAGCAGCCGTGCCTCACGATCCTCTGGCAGGAGGAGCATTACGCGCACGAGCAAGTCCGCCGTGATGGCCCGATTGGAATGCACCAGACATTAAAAAACCAATCGATTGCGAACGATTCCCCGCACCGTTCTTGCAGATCGCGAAAAAGCATTTCGCATGTTTTAGGTCGCCCGTCTCCCAAAGTGCCCCAATAGTGTTGTCTCGAAAGCCCGCGTTCGCAATTCTATTCATGCGACTTGGCAAATGAATTGCCATTGCCCAGCGGAGTGCCACCCATTCGGATGATTCGAACCGACCGGACGACGTCTCAAAGTGCGGGATCCATCCGTACCAGACGTGGACAACGCACTGAATTGTTGGCGCGTTGCCCATGCGGAACAACACGCGCCAGCCTTGCAGGAAGCTACGTTCGCGGCGCAAGCTTTCACGCCACTCAGACATCTTTGTAATTGATGTCGGCCGCGCATGGAAAGCGCTCGGCATCCACAGTCAACGGGCCATTCTCCGGGGACCACCTTGCAGTCGCTGCAAACGTGGTAGATCCAGCCGTGGGTCTTAAACGCATCCGTCTCGATCACAAAGATGGCGGGAGGGGGGTCCGCGAGAGTCGGGACCAGGGCCTTCTCCCTAAAATCAAGCCAGCACTAACACGGGGACGGCAGACACCCTAGAATTCTTACATCTGCAGCTATACTTACACTTACATATACAACGGCACCTACATCTACATCTAAATCTACATCTACACCTACAGCTACATCCGTATCTACATCTACATCTACATCTACATCTACATATACATATACATATACATCTACATCAGCAGCGAAACTCACATCTACACCTACATCTACATCTACACCTACCTACATCCACATCTACACCTACACCTACACCTACATCTAAATCTACATCTGCACTTTCGCATTGGTTTTGCTTTTTGATTTGCATTGCCTTTGCTGTTGCTCTTGCCTTTGCTTTTGCCTTTGCTTTTGTTGTTGCGTTTGCTTTGCTTTTATGTTTGTTGCTTGCTTGGTTTTGTTGTTGCTTTGCCTGCGCACAGACACACACACACACATGGTTTTGCATTCGCTCACCATGTGTGCTTGAAAATTCTCCGGATCCGACCTACACCGCACGATTTTTCACAGCAGCAATAGTGGATGTTGTGTTTCTATGCTATGTTATGCTATGCTATGCTGCACGATGATTTTGTGGGGTAGGCTAGGTTATGCTATACTATGCTATGCTGCGCTATGTTATGCTGCGCTATGCTATGCTAGGGCGACCGCCGCTTCAGAAAAAGAACACAGCAATTTCAGAAAAAAATGCCGTTTCACAAAACGCAGCAACCGTTTCAGGAAAAACGTTCGCCGTTTCAGAAAAAGCTGGGATTGCTTCAGAATCAAATGTTTTCGTTTCAAAAACAACGGTACCCAATTCAGAAAAGGACGTGCAATTTCCGCGGCAGTGCCAGTGTTCATCACATTCAAATTCATACGCCCCTTTGAATACCCGGCGGACATTCACCGGACACGGCCGTAAACAGACGTACGAAGAAATACGATGAAATATTTAAAACAGCAACAGTTTTCACAGAGGAAGTCCAAATAATCGGCTCGAGCGCTATTATTGCTTCCCCGTGCGCCTTCCTACCACCTCCTGCTTCCTCCGACTCCCCCCTACATCCCACCTCTTTTAACATGTTTTACCTCCTATCTCCTGCCACATCCGCAGCATTTGGAGCTTTACGCGGATTGCTTACCGATATATTTCTTTCCATTTACATCCATAATTGCACGTTTCCGTACGTGAATCTTCGCGATCACCCTGATAAGCATTTCTGTGGGTACATGGGCATTTATATGTCTATTTACAAATGGGCCGCGCGCTTAGCAGACACACCCCGGCAGATATTTGTCACTATCGTTGATATATCTTCCCTCATTTTGGTTATTCCCCTTCGGTCGCGCACATGGGCATTGGCAGTAGATATCCTTTTGTCGTTGATGCTCCGGCTGGTTCCCCCCCGATTGCCTGCCCGTTTGATGCTGGGATGTCTTCGAAAGGCGACGTTCTTGAGAATGACCCCAGAAAACACCGAACAAGACGCCACGCTTCTTTTTTTCAAAGTACGCGCGAGCCTTCCCCCTCTGCGACCGGTTGTTAGTGTGGCCAGTTGGGTGTTAGTGTGGTCAGTTGGGTGTTAGTTGTGGCTGTGGTATTGAGGTAGCTGTGTTGTGGTATTGTGGTAGCGGTGTTGTGGTGTTGTGGCAATGGTATTGTGGTAATGGTGCTGTAATGTTCGTGTTAGGTATACCAGTCATAGGGAATACTAATCCTACGGAATACTAGCCGCAGAGAGTGCTAGCCCCAGGGAGTGCCAGTCCTAGAAATTATTACCTCAGGGCGTATTCGTCCAAGGAGTAATCGTCCTAGGGAGTACTCGCACTACAGAGTACCAGCCCTAGGGAATACTAGTCTTAAGGAAAGCTAGTCCGAGGCGGTGCCGGGAAGGACTGGCGCTAAGGGGTGCTAGCCCTAGGAAGTACTGGCGCTAGGGCGTGGTAGCCTTAGGGCACAGAATCGGGAGTCGGAATGGAAGGGGTTCGCCTCCTCCGGCTCCGACTCCGGCTTTGGATTTTCGTCCGGCTCCGATTCTGATTCGGTCTTCTTCTGCTTCCGACTCCGATTCCGACTCCCGTTCCGGCCTCCTTTGGCTCCGACTCCGGCTCCGGCTCCAGATTTTCCTCCGGCTTTGATTCCGATTCCCGTTCGGTCTTCCTCCACTCCCGACTCCGATTCCGACTCCCGTTCCGGCCTCCTCCGGCTCTGACTCCTGCTCCGGATGTTCGTCCGGCTCCGACTTCGATTCCCGTTCGGTCCTCCTCCACTTCCGACTCCGATTCCGACTCCGACTCCGGTGCCTCTCCCGAATCCAACCCTCCCAGTCTCACTCACGCCCGCTTCATTCCCCCGTCGTTTTCCTGCCTCCTCCAGCCTCCTCCGCGCTCCTCCCGAAACAGAGCACGGCCATGCGGCAACGACCGTTTGAGAAAAAAACGGCGGGGGTCCGGGTGCAAAAGTCCAGGGCCCGCGGTCCAAGGTCGGGCCGAGGCCCAGGAGCCCGGGCAACAAATCGGGGGCGGAGCATTTTTCTGAAACCGCGCAGACTTTTTCTGAAACCGCCCACGCTTTTTCTGAAACAGCGCGCCCTTTTTCTGAAACTGCTCAGCCTTTTTCTGAAAGGGCACGCCCTTTTTCTGAAACCGGCCTTTTTCTGAAACTGCTGTATTTCTTTTCTGAAACGGTTGCCACCGTGCTATGCTATGTTATGTTATGCTATGCTATGTTTTTGCTTTGCCTTCGCTTTTGCCTTGCTTTTGTTTAGCACCCAAGGAGCGCATCTGGGGGAACCACGCGTTTGTTTTTACTTTGTTGTTGCTTTCGTTTGGCTCCCACGGGACTGGGGGAACCGCCCGGGGCGGGGTGCATTGTCCGGCCCCTTCAAGCCAAGATAATAAAACCCTTCTAGGCAGAGGCTAGGTAGGGAATAAAAAAGCAGGGCCCGAGGAGGTATACAGCTCAAGAGGAGAAACGTCTACTCAAACAAATGCGAAAATATTGCAAACAAGACATAACATGATGAATTGATTGAAGGACGAGATTAATGGCCGATACTGCTGTACAAAACATCGACCCATCGGACGGCCGCAAAATTGAAATTGTGGCAACGGGCTTGCCCTACCAACGAGGCGTCCCGCTGGCGGTAGACGTTACGATGGTATCTCTACATATTAACGGCTTTCTTTTCCCCAGAGCCTCCGCGGAATCAGGTATTGCTATACGCAGGGCGATCAGAGACAAACACAATACCTACCCCGAACTCGTGGATTGCCCTACGCTCAAATTGATTGTAGTTGCGATGGAGATTGGAGGGAGGCTAAACGGAGAAGCCTTAGATTTTCTTGAGCACGCCTCTGCGGCGAAAACCCTGTCTGCATCAGCTCCTCTTCGGAGTGCGGCAGCTCGTATGTGGAAGGTGCGATGGACCGGCCTCATGTCCGTGGCAGCACAAGATGTTTTGGCAGCGACTCTAGTTAATAACGGGATCGCTATCCTCGATGCCGCCGACGGAGCTGACCCGCTAGCAATCGATTTGTGGGTAGACCGTGACAGCTGATGGCCCCGGCCGCCTCCCTCGTCCTCCCCCGTCCTCCTCCTCCTCCTCCTCCTCCTCCTCCTCATCCTTTTTTTGCTCTGCTTAGCCGAGCTTTTCTGCTCCCTCTCGTCTGGGGCGTCAGGTGAGCGTGCCGCCGTTTCACTGCTTTATGCTGCCGCCGCCACGCGCCGCCGCTGTCATCACCATCGTTCGCTGCTGCTGTTTGCGGTGGAACAAAAATGAAGGACGCATTGCAAATAAGAATCCCACCAGCCCTTTTGGGCGTGAGTGGTTTTGGGGAGTCCGCTCTGTTCTCAACCCACCTTCTTCCCCTTCGGGGAGGGGTTTACCCCTCCCCCTACCCCCTCCCCGTGGACTTGGAGGGGGCCTTCCGCGGGTGGTCAGAGGGTTTTTCTATCCCTGGGAGGGCTAAAATTCGACACCCCTCACGAGGATCGTCGCCCCCAGGGGGGGGACACTGAAAAATGCACGCCCCATTTGCGTGCGATCGCCCCCAAGATGGCCTCATCAGGCCCCCAAGACGCTCCAAGAGGCGACCCAGAGAGCCTTCGGACGTTCCCCAGAGGCTCAAAAGAGAGCCCAAGAGGCCCCAAAACGGCTTCCAAAAGGCCTCCCTATTGCCTTGGATACGACTACTCCTCCTACTACTACTACTATTATTCCCACTACGACTACGACTACTACTACTACTACTACTACTACTACTACTACTACTACTACTACTACTACTACTACTACGACTACTACTATTACTCCTACTACGAGGGGCCCAAACGACTCGCACCAGGACGAGGTGCCCGAATGCCTCACACCACGAGGAACTCGAACGACTCACACCAAGACGAGGGGCCCGAACGACCCACACCACGAAGAGCCCGAACGATTCACACCAGGAGGAGGGGCCCGAACGACTCACACCAGGACGAGGCGCCCCAACGACTCACACCACGAGGAGCCCGAACGACTCACACCAGGACGAGGGCCCCGAACGACTCACACCACGAGGAGCTCGAACGACTCACACTACGAGGAACTCGAACGACTCACACCAGGACGAGGGGCCCGAACAACTCACACCACAAGAAGCCCGAACGACTCACACCAGGACGAAGAGCCCGAACGACTCACACCACGAAGTGCCCGAACGACTCACACCAGGAAGAAGGGCCCGAACGACTCACACCAGGACGAGAGGCCCGAACGACTCAAACCACGAGGAGCCCGAACGGCTCACACCAGGACGAGGGGCCCGAACGACTCACACCACGAGGAGCCCGAACGACTCACACCAGGAAGAGGGGCCCGAAGGACTCACACAAGGACGATGGGGCCGAACGACTCACACCACGAAGGGCCCCAACGACTCCCACCAGTCGTCGTCGTCGTCATCGTCGTCGTCGTCGTCGTCATCGTCGTCGTCGTCGTCGTCGCCGCCTTCGTCGTCGTCGTCGTCGACGTCGTCGTCGTCGTCGTCGCGGTTGTGGTCATCGTCGTCGTCGCAGTCGATATCGTCGTCGTCGTCGGGTGCGTCGTCGTTGTTAGGATCATCGCTGTGGTCGTCGTCTCCGCTAAATCCCTCTTGCCTCCCACCGCTTTCTCTCGCTCCTCCTCCGCTTCGTCCTTCTCCCGCTCCCACCACAAGGAGGATGTACAAGGAGGCGGGAGGAAGGAGGAACAGGGGAGATAGCCTGAAAAACACGATTGTTGGCATGCTTCGCAAGAGTTGTTGTTTTGAGATGGGCTGGTGGGGATACGCGAAGCGTGAAGAATTGAGATACCATATGCGATCACTACTGCCGAGCACGCCCACGTAAACAAGAACGCCTACAGCATTTGGCGGAAAAGTTGATGGAAAGCTCCGAACGAATAAATACGATGGCTGACTTTTTGGAAAACGTGCAATAGAGAGCATTATCAGCACAGTTATTACCGAAAGACTTTTTGGTACCTACATTGCCAGTCTGCAAAACTGCGTTCACAACGCAAGAGGTAAGGAACATTATTCAACAACTCAAATGAAGCAAGGCTGCTGGAACAGATGGTGTCCCAGCATAATAGTGGAACGCAATATCTCAAACACCCAGAGGTATAGCATGGTTTACGAAGTTATGCAACGCATACTGGTCAGAAGAAGTTGTTCCTCAAGCTTGGCGGCGCTCGCTGGTGAACACCATTTGTATGTAAAAAGCAGAAGAAAAAAATGTGTTTCTGCACATCTGCGACAACTACAGACCAATCAATTTACCCTGTGTCGTGTACAAAACAATAGCAAACCTACACTTAAAGGCCCCTAGAGGCCCCAAGAGGCCCCCAAGAGGCTCCCAAGAGGCCCCCAAGAGGCCCCAAGAGGCTCCAAGAGGTCCCCAAGACGTCCCCAAGACGCCCCAAGAGGCTCCAAGAGGCCCCCAACAGGCCCCACGAGGAGCCCGAACGACTCACACCAGGACGAGAGACCCCAACGACTCACACCACGAGGAGCCCGAACGACTCACACCACAAGGAAGGGCCCCAACGACTCACACCAGGACGAGGCGCCCGAACGACTCACACCACGAGGAGCCCGAACGACTCACACCACGACGCGGGCCCCGAACGACTCACACCACGAGGAGCCCGAACGAGTCACACCAGGAGGAGGGGCCCGAACGACTCACACCAGGATGAGGGGCCCGAACAACTCACACCACGAGAAGCCCGAACGACTCACACCAGGACGAAGAGCCCGAACGACTCACACCACGAAGAGCCCGAACGACTCACACCAGGAAGAAGGGCCCGAACGACTCACACCAGGACGAGAAACCCCACACGACTCAAATCACGAGGAGCGCTTTCTCTCCCTCCTCCTCCGCCTCGTCCTTCTCCCGCTCCCCTCACAAGGAGGATGTACAAGGAGGCGGGAGGAAGGAGGAACAGGGGAGATATGCGGGGGCAAGCGGACACACGCCTGAAAAACACGACTGTCGGCATGCTTCGCGAGAGTTGCTGTTGTGAGATGGGCTGGTGGGGATACGCGAAGCGTAAAGAATTTACTCTGTGTCGTGTACAAAACAATAGCAAGCCTACACTTAAAACGATTGCGAGATGCTGGTGATGAAGACCGACTCGACGCAACCCACGATAGCTGTTGCATGGCGCGGCACGGCAAATGCACCACATATGGCACGACGACATATTGTATTCCCAAATATAGGGACACTTCTGGTTCAATATTCGTCGCGCTGGATTGAAAGAAGGCGTTTGGTTCGATCGATGCGGAGTCGATACTAACAGTTCTTGGACAATTCGGTGTACCCACGCGCCTTTTGGCAATCATCAAAAACATATATATATATATATATTTATATAGTAACACGATGTTCTGTGTCGCGGAAGAGGGGCAAAAGTCAAAAAAGAGGCCGCATAATTCGGGCATTGCTCAAGGGTGCCTTTTGACCCCGCTCTTGTTCATAATGGTGATGACGGTGGTGATACACGATGCGATGGGGTTCTTTAGCGAACAATCAAAATCGGCATTTAAAAATGGTATGGCATCAATTCTGCTGCACGCAGACGATATTTTGATTCATGGCAGACGCCAGCAAGACGTCCAAAACTTATTGAATGCGGTCGCTACAGTTGGGGGGGGGGGGGGGCGAATTGGCATGGAGCTGCATTGGGATAAGTTTCAAATTACGCACGTAAACAACACGATGCAATTATTTACGCCGCACGGGGAAAAATAAATGCAAAGACAATGTAGTGCACCTCGGGGCTATAATCAACAAGAATGGGTACACACATGCAGAATAAAAATAAACGACTGGGGCAGGCTTTGGGGGAATTTTGCAGATATACGAGAGTATGGAAGCACATTTCAGTCAGCGTCAAAAGGAAGCTACCCATCTACCAAGCGATGATCACAAGTAAAGTCATGTATTCTCTCAGCCCGGCGTGGTTCAACAAAGCCGAAACACACGATTGGACAGATTCCAAACAAAATGCCTCAGGAAAAATATTGAATATTCCCCATTCGTTCGTTTCTAGAATGTAAAGCAAGACCGTTCTGGAGAGAAGCGGGCAGCTACCTTACACATCGCAACTATGACATGAACAACTTCAGCTATTTGGCAAGATCGGCCGGAGCCCTAACACTCATGCGCTCCGTACGGCAACGCTTCAACTTGATATTTTCACGCTGGTCATATTGACTTGCAAACGTGCGCAAGAAAGACCAAAAAGAGAATGGGCAGCAAAGTTGTTATCAATTGTTTCTTTATGCTTCCCTAGCACTGACGCTTTAATGGACGCGCTCCGACACGAAGAACGATGGCACGCTTTCAATATCAAACTTCCCAGGCCAACTGGATGTGGAAAAAACGAATACTTATGATACGCATTGCATGCCTTGAGCGTCTTGGCAGGAAGAAACACATATATCACCATCAGCTTCCTCCTCCCTCCGTCCTCTCGGCGCGCATTTGGCGCGTCCAGGCCACTTGTACACGCGTTTCGCGAATAATTGTCTGCTTTTCGGAGTCCTCCTCCTCTTCTTTGCGTCCTTTCGGCGTGCACTTGGCGCGTCCAGGCCATCTGGGCACGCGTTTGGCGTGTAATCGTCTGCTCTTGCACGCATTTGGCGCGTCGTATGTCTTTCCCTTACCCACGCGCTTTTGGTGCATGGCTGCTTCGTTCACTCGATGCGCAAATGGCGCTGCACGATGAATCCCGCCCACGGCGGGATAGTGCGGGCGAGATTGTACCCATGCAGCTGTAAAGGAGGGCCTAATGATATGTTCATATTTGATTGTCTTCACTGCCATCTTCCTTTAGCGTGCTCCCTCTAATTGTCCTAAGTCCTCTCCCTCCTCCACTCTCGCCATCAATATTTCCCCATCTTGTTTTTCGAGAAAAACATCGGCGATAATTTCAGCAACACTCTGATGAACGACGAAATAAACTATATTGTCACATGAAGTACACAGCCGACCCGGCCAGCCAACTAATGGATATTGCCCTTTATGGGGCAATCAAGCGGAGGAGGCAGCCCCTTTCAATCGAGCTCGGTGGTGGTGCAGCAGGGGCGGCTACGGTAATCGACGAAAGGCCGAAAAACCATGCTTCTTCTCTGGTTACTGAAACGGGTACGACTCGTCATGGAAACGTTATTTCTTGTTATTGAAACGGGTACAACTTGGTGCTGAAACCTTTTTTGTAAATGAAACCGGTGGTATTGACTATTGAAGCGATTCCCCTTGTTACTGAAACGACTAGGCCTGTTGTTGAAACGCTTTCTCGGTTACTGAAACGCATGCCTGTTACTAAAACGGCTGCTGCTGACTGACACAACCCGGGGTGGTTGCCGAAACGCCTGTTTTGGTTACTGGAATGAACTGGGATGGTTATTGAAACGCAAATTCTGGTTAAAGAAATTATGGAGATAATTACCGAAACGCTGTTCGTTTCCATATTACTAAAACGGTCGCCGTCCCCCGGTTTCGGGCCATGGCCCCTCGGGTGGGGTTGGCTCTTGATCGGCATCGTTTGGGTATGTTGATTGCGTCGGTTACCATCCTGACGCGCATGACGTGCGACCGGACGCTTGCTTATGCCAACCAATCATGACGCCTGCAAACAGGGAGTGGCGCGACCTCCTCCACCATATGCCCATGGGAGGCAAGCGTTACAAGAATTCGCCCAGATAGCGCAGACCACCAAAACGGAGATCTTTTACAAACTTACTGAATTTCCGCCTCCTATCCATAGACAGCCTGATTTAGGACTGCCGAATGGTCCTGGACAATAAACGTGCAGACAAATAGCTGGGCGAAAACATGCGCCCAAACAGCCGTATGACGGGCGGGAAAAGTATTTCGTACACAGTTACACTTCCAGAACATGAGACGATGTACTTACATCGCTTCCGGCGCTTAAACAATTATGCATACGTGAGAGTATGAATATTCGAAATTGCGATGTAATTTGGCATTCCGGTACTTTTCGATAATTGAACATGTGCTAATTTCAATGATTATGAGCACTCGTTTCAAGAACCACGAACATTGATTTCAATAATTACGAACAATAGTTTCAATCATTACGTACATCATTTTGAAAAATGACGGACACACGGTTGAGCCGTAAATCCCTCTCTTGGTTCGCTGAGGTTTCTTATCGCTGGGAGCGCACGCTTCACTGCCGCTGCCCCAGGGCGGCCTGAATCGCGCCTTGCGCGAATGATTGTCCAAAGATCACGTCAAGTTAGTGATGAATGCACCTTTTGGACGGTAGGTCTGCAGCGTGGACGTTCCAGTCGTTGAGATAACGATCAGGACCACAGATGGAAGGCTGCATGTTTGTCATAACCATAAGCCGCCCAGATGTGCATGGGTACCAAGGGGAAAAAAAAGAAATGGTTCACGCATCCAGCTCTTAATCGCGCCCGAACGGGTCTCAAAACCTGAATGCTTGAAAATTGTTGGGCCGGTCGTCGGGAAGCCAGCGATTCGCATTTCAAAAAACCGCAGCGGAGCGCCAGATGTCTTTGAAGTACAAAATTGGAGGGATGAGAATGGGAGGGAGGTAAGAGAAGCGAAAAAAACGGGGCAAGGAAACATAAGAAACATTTCTGAACAACTCGCGCCACTCTCCCACAAAATTTGAATAACATCGCGGTACCCGCCAGCATCGGTGATCATATTTGATCACATGTTTTTTGCGAAAGTGTGAACATGTTTCGGTCGCGCGTTATGTTGTATTTCCATTCCGCGATCCATGGGTGATCGGTGAGATACTAAGTTTGTGGATTATCGATACGATTCATACAACACGTTTTGCACGTTTGCTTCAGTGACTCCAGGGGCGTACTTGAGAAATCGTTTCATCGCACCTTGACCAAGAACACCATTGCTTAAAAACAAAAAAAGCAAATCCAACACAAGATTACCATCTTGATGCGAATGCAAAACTTACATCACGGCGGTGAACACGCTCCAGGACACGATCATTTCGAAAAATATCTGTTTGGGCACAAACCCTACGGAAGCGGAAAGAAAAACAAAGGGAGATTGCAACCGTGTTTAGTAGCAAGGGTTTTCAAGAACTTAATGAATGAATAACTAGATGTTGGCACTGCGTTGCTATTATTCATGGAGGGGTGAAAGAAAAAAAGAAAGGAACAAAGGCCCAGCATCATTGCAACATTAATATGATATGTTGATTGTGTCCCGCCTACGAAAAAGAATGGAGAGGCAAAAAATCCTGGGCCATTCAAATTTATCTTGGGGGGCATGATTGGTACCGCTGGTTCTTTCACAACTTCGGAAGATGGGCCCGACGTGCATGAGAACGTCATTATCACCGGCTCAATACTGCCGCTCATTATTCCCGACCCCTGCATCCTAACAATGTGGCTACGCCGATTGCCCGACCACAAATCGGCGAGGGATAGAGGAGGAAGGAGGAAGGAGCGGGAGATGACCAAAGCAGGCAGACAAACAGAAATTAAAAAACATTCGTCCACGACAATCTCCCACGCATTTCGTTTCAAAAGAGCCGGTTTTGGGATACTTTGGACGCAACTCCCAAAGAGAGAGAGAAAGAGAGAGAATCCGCTTGAGACACCTCGGACATTATCCGACTCCTGCCCCGACCCCAACTCCGACTCCAAGTCCGTCTCCACGATGCTCTCCAGCGTTGAAGGCATTTCGAGAATCGATCCCAAGACTGCTTACATGTGACTTTCCAGGACAGTGTCCGAATCCAAGCCCGACCCTAGATCTGAATCTTAAGCGGTGTTCTGATCCAGAACCGACTCCAGGACAACATCCGATCCTGACTGCGACCCCAGGTCCAAATCCAGGCTGGCATCCTGGTCCAACTCCGATTCCAGATCCGATTTCGCGACGGTCCATAACGCTGGAAACGAATCCAATTCCAGAATCTATCCCGAGACGAGTTGCGCGTAAAACTCCAATAGAATATCCGAGTCCATTCCCGAACCCAGGTCCAAATCTCAGGTGGCATCCGGGTCCAATTCGGATTCCGTTTCTGCGACGATGTTCGACACCAAGGCGGCTTCTGGTTCAAGAGTCGAGTACAACATGTGTTGGATGAAATTAATACCTCTGAGATCCCAACAACAAATGGGACTACAATGCGACCGAATGGGGGCTCTACGCCAACACCAGCGGCGACAATACCACCGATTCCGACGCCAGCTTCGACAACGGCAATTACGGAACGACCACAATTATTACCACGACGACGACTGTTGCTGGCAACAGCGGTGTCCTCCACATGTGTTTGATGTGTATGTGTTCGTGTTTGCTCTTGTTCACTATTGTTGCTCGCAGATGCCCTGCTACCCATGAACCTTCTGAAGGTCCTTTGAGAAGCAGCTGGTCCAATACCCCACAACCAACGAGCTGGGGCAACGTTTCGATTCGGCATTGCACCTCGCTTGGTCTTTGGGGCCTCGACCTTGCGGCTCCGATCCTGGAGAATAAAAGAAGCTGCAAATCTAGAACCAATCTCGCATACGCAGTTGTATCGATCGTCTCCTGAAATGGGGGTCCGCACGGGGGAGACCAGCAAGCCAAGACCGCCAATCCCACGACAGCAAGCCATGGCAAGCTCAAGGAGCATTGGTGTTTGAGTGTTTCCAGCTGGTGGGGTCACCACAGGGGCGGGCTCTACAGCGGCATCGGCAGCTACACCACAACCTGCAGCGCAACCGACTCCGACCCCGGCCCCGACTACGGTAACTACGGTATACCCTCCCGCTGCGTTGCTTTTGCCCGATGCCCCCCTGCTAATGTCGAGCCATTGTCACCAAAATGCGCCGAATACGATCCCCAACCCATGGTTTCCAACCAGGCGGCCCCCTATCGCCCTCTTCCTCGGGCCCTCCGCCCCAAGCTCTTCCGTTGGCCGTCCCGCCTCCGATCACTCTCCCAATATCGACGATGTCTTGGGACGACGCCGTCCCTGCCCTACAATCGCTTGAAATGTTACCAGAACCTGCAGGACCTTCCCGCACTGCCCAGGTAAAGCTTGCGGCCGATCCTGACCAAGGAGATGCTGGGGTAAACAACCACGGCTTCAGGACCGACCCACAAACTACAACACCCCTTCAGGCCTCGACACGACTGACGGCAGCATTCCCTACAACGACTCGGCTGCCTAACCCGTCCCTGCCCCAACGTACCCCAATCCAAATTCCTGTCCGTGCTCCTCCACCCTTACCCATTCCTCCGGCTTCCTCTGGGAGGAGGAGGAGGAGGAGGAGGAGGAGGAGGAGAAGGAGGAGGAGGAGGAGGAGGAGGAGGAGGAGGAGGGGGGAGGGGGGAGGGAGGAGGAGGAGGCGGCGGAGGAGGAGGAAGACGAGGAGGAGGAGGAGGAGGAGGAGGAGGAGGAGGAGGAGAGCCCCAAGAGGTCCAGGGCAAGCGACTGAAGGGGAGCCAGGTCGGGGCGGCCCTGGGAGAACACGATGTGAAGGCGAGGCATTATCTGAAGGAAGCCGCAAACATGATCCCCAGGAATGCCTACCAGGACGCCACGAATATGATCCACCACCTGGAATGGACCTCTTGGAGCTCTCCTTCTCCTCTTCCTCCTCCTCCTCCTCCTCCTCCTCCTCCTCATCCTCCTCCTCCTCCTCCTGGGAACTCCAATTGGCCCGAGATCATCTGAAAGCCCACCCCGTCCGTCGGGAACGCCACGATTTCTGGACCCCTGGCATCCGACTTCGGGGAGAAGGGGTCCCGGCCAGCCGAGCCGCCAGATCACCCTGGCAACGGCCACAGCGGACGAGGAGGGAATCTGACACCACCCCGCTCTCCAGCTCCCCACCTTCCCAACTCCAATTCCGAACCCTGCCATCCGTGGGTGTGACGGATGTGGGAGATTGCGATGACCACGTGGAATTACTAACAGCGCAGGGCATTCCCGGGCACCACGACGTGATACATACATCTGTGGATACAAGATCTGCCATAGATGGTCTTATCCAGCTAGTGCGGAGGATACCGATTGGGGCGAACATCCAAGTGCTTATCGACCAGATTCGGCGTAATCGGTGGTCTCGCGTTAATGTCCCTCTGGTTTGGGCAGCGGCTGGCACGTCCGACGAATCCCACCAGCCTTTTGGGCGTGAGTGGTTTAGCGAGCCCTCTCTGTTCTCAACCCCCCTTCTTCCCCTTCGGGGAGAAGTTTACCCCTCCCCCTACCCCCTCCCCCTGGACCTGGAGAGGGGGTTCCGCGGGTCGTTGGAGGGGTCTTTTTCGACTCCTGGGAGGGCTAAAAAACGACACCCCTCACGAGGATTCTGGCCCCGACGGGGGGGCGGAGAAAAAACCCTCTCCTCTTCTGTGAAGCCAAAATCATAGATTTTACTACGGTTGTGGCCCCATTTTGGCCTTCTGAGGGGGCAGCGCTCATGAAAGCTCATAGCAAAATCATTGATTTTACGAAGGGTTTGGGCTCAGTTTGTCCTTCTCAGGGGGCAGCGCTCACTTGCGCTTCTGAGGAGGTCGCAAGAGGCCCCAAGATGGCCCCAGGAGGCCCCCAGGAGGCTCCCAAGAGGCCTCCAAGAGGCCCCCAAGAGGCCCCCAAGAGGCCCCAAGAGGCCCCCAAGAGGCCCCCAAGAGGCCCCCAAGAGGCCCCAAGAGGCCCCAAGAGGCCCCAAGAGGCCCCCCCCCAAGAGGCCCCCGAGGCCCCAAGAGGCCCCAAGAGGCCCCCAAGAGGCCCCAAGAGGCCCCACGAGGAGCCCGAACGACTCACACCAGGACGAGGGGCCCGAGCGACTCACGCCACGAAGAGCCCGAACGACTCACACCACAAGGAGGGGCCCGAACGACTCACAGCAGGACGAGGCGCCCGAACGACTCACACCACGAGGAGCCCGAACGACTCACACCACGACGCGGGCCCCGAACGACTCACACCACGAGGAGCCCGAACGAGTCACACCAGGAGGAGGGGCCCGAACGACTCACACCAGGATGAAGGGCCCGAACAACTCACACCACGAGAAGCCCGAACGACTCACACCAGGACGAAGAGCCCGAACGACTCACACCACGAAGAGCCCGAACGACTCACACCAGGAAGAAGGGCCCGAACGACTCAAACCAGGACGAGAAACCCCAAACGACTCAAATCACGAGGAGCGCTTTCTCTCCCTCCTCCTCCGCCTCGTCCTTCTCCCGCTCCCCCCACAAGGAGGATGCACAAGGAGGCGGGAGGAAGGAGGAACAGGGGAAATATGCGGGGCCAAGCGGACACACGCCTGAAAAACACAACTGTCGGCATGCTTCGCAAGAGTTGCTGCTGTGAGATGGGCTGGTGGGGATACGCGAAGCGTAAAGAATTGCATCCTTGCATGGATTGGTTATGCACGCTTCTCGCTAACAATATTCAGCATTGCGGGTCCCCGCCCGAGACCATTACCGCAGATACATTCCGTGAAGGTAGGTTTCTGAGACCTACGTATTGCCTTCCAATCGCTCGGCATCATTGACGACTCGGACCTCCGTACGTGGATGGAAAATAGCGGCCTGCTTGCTAGCACAGCGGCGATAGGGTGCTACATCAGCGCGCACGCTCAAGAGCAAATCATAGAGATGGCAATCCGTGAGTACCCCACGGTACGGCGCTTGGAAACGGCCCTTTGCATGGCGATTGTATGCTCAGCTCGGGATCCGCCTCTACTCGGACGGCTTCTACAACGCCGACCGGCCCCGACACGACAGCCGGCTCTCCGACGCCGTGTGCAAGGCGGAAAGTGGAGGAGCACCAGCACGGCATAATACGGTGAGGGCATTTTTAAAAAACTCTTCGAGCGGGCGCGAGCACCCGCGTGGTCATGCCACGAATTCACGGGCGCAGCCGCTCGCCCGCGCGAACGGCGCGGGGCGGCGGCGGGCCCCGCGGCGGCCGAGGAGGGGGCGCTCACCAGCGCTGGCCCCGCCTCCTCGCCGCGCGCGGGGCCGCAGCGCCGAGCTCCCGCGCGCGGTCCCGCTCCCCGCGCGCCTGGGCTGCCTCGCGCCCACGGGCGCGAGCGTCCTCCGCCGACGCGAAGCCGTGCGCGCGGAGGACGCCCTCCAGGGCGGGCACGAAGAGCTCCTGCACGCCCTCGCGCTCCACGGGCTGCACTGCCCTCATGAGATAAGGAATCTCCCAGGGTCTGAAGCCTCCTGGGCACATTCCTTAACCAACGCCCCCACCGTATGGGACCTGAGGTTGACGCTGGAACCGAGCACGGTGATGGCAAATCATTCGCAACAGACGCCACTAGAGATCTGCAGCAAGGGGAGGCCACTCCGGATGCGAGTTCGACGGTACACGCCCACGCCTGGAGATTCCTAGAATCTTTGGAACGACGACGACGGCGCAAACGACGAAAACGGCGGCGGTGGCAGCGGCGGTGGCACTGCTTGTCACTGCCCGCGTGCCAGCAGCGCCGCCCGCCTTTTTTCGCGTCGCCACGTCGCAGAGGACTTGCAGTCAAGAGGGGGGGACGTACGATGGCAAGCCAACGCGTAGAACGCGCGAGCTGGAAGAAGGCGGTGAAAGGCGGGAAGTGAGGGAAAGGACAAAGTCCAGAGGGAGGGGAGGAACAGGGGAGGGGGAGTGGAGGAAGGGAGATGGTAGGGAACAACGAGAGATGGGCAGGGGGGCAAGGCGTGGGGGGAAAAGGGAGGGAGAGGCCAGAGAAGGGAAGGTGAGCACGCCTCTCCTGCTGGCCAGCCGCAATCGGGGGAGCTGTGCTCCCGACCTCCCTCTTGGAAGACCTCTGCCGTGGTGTCCACGATTCTGGCGACGGCGGTGCCGAGTCTGACGGGGCCCCAGGGGATCAACTGTCGAAGAGGGTCTCGATGCTCAAAGTTCGATCCTCGAGGTTCAAGGATCCTGTGCCTCCTGACGTCTCCTCGTCGCCACGGCTGGATCTGCCTCAAATTCTAGCTAGAACGCACCCCATAACGGGTCCAGGGGTAATCGATGGTCAAAGAAGGCTCGCACCCCTGCCCGCAAACCCCCCCCCCCACCATCCAACCTGGAGAGACCAAATATCGGAAAGAGCGTGTTCTACCGCTGCTGGCGGAAAACCGGGGGGGGTCACTACCGGTTCGACCCCCCCCCCCCTCGGAAAACCACTACCGGTTCGAACCCCCCCCCCCCCCGCTCATCATGAAAAGGGGGGGGGGTCACTACCGGTTCGAACCCCCCCCCTCCCCCCTCCCCGTCGAAAACCGGGGGGGGTCACTACCGGTTCGAACACCCCTCCCCCCCCCCCACCCTTCGAAAACCGAGGGGGGGGTGCGGACAGTGGTGGAGACGGTGGTGATGGGGACAGTGGTGAGGGGACAGCGGGACAGCGGTGGGGACAGTGGGACAGTGGTGGGGACGGTAGTGGTGGGGACAGTGGTGAGGACAATGGTGGGAACAGTAGGGACATTGGACAGTGGTGGGGACGGTGGTGGTGGGGACAGTGGTGTGGGGACAGTGGGAATGAGGTGGAAACAGTGGGACAGTAGAGGGTATAGTGGTGGGGACAGTGGTGAAGGCGGTGGCGAGGACGGCGGTGGGACAATGGGACAGAGGTACAGTGGAGACAGTGGTGCGAACAGTGGGGACAGCGGTGGGAACAGTGGGACAGCTTAGTGGGACAGCGGAGGAGTCAGTGGGACAGTGGGGACAGTGGGGATAGTCGGGCAGTGGTTGGGGCCGTGGAGAAAGTGGGGAGAGTGGAACCCTGGTGGGAACAGTGGTGGGGACAGTGGGGACAGTGCGACAGTGGTGGGGGGCACTGGTGGGGAGAGCAGGGACGGTGGTGGAACCAGCGGGGACAGTGGTGGTGAGGACAGTGGTGCTGGGAACAACAGTGGGGGATGTGGTGCGGACGGTGGTAGGGACCGGGAGTCGTTTGCTGGCGGTGAGTGGGGGAGGGTGGGGAGGGGTTCGAACCGGTAGTGACCCCCCCTCCGGTTTTCGAGTGGGGGGGGGGGTTCGAACCGGTAGTGACCCCCCCGGTTTTCGAGGGGGGGTTTTGCCAGGGGAGGAGGAAGGGGGGGGGGGGAGGGGTTCCAGCAGGGGGGCGGGATTTTCGGAGGGGGGGGGGGGAGACCCCCGGGCTCCGGAGGAAAAGTGCGGCAATTTTCCACAGTAAAGCGGCGGTGGATCACGCTCTCTCAAATATCGAAATCGAATCGAATCGGGCCAGTCGAAATCGACATCAAATTGGATCGATCGGTTAGAGATAGACCCCGCAAAGTAGGAAACGGACAAATCACTTATGTGTTTTTCCTTCCCCGCAGCTCCGCAGCCAGTCATGGTGGCCGCGCGCGCGACGGCCAACTCGAGGATCCTCAGAACGTCAGGTTAGCGCCACCGTGCGCTTGTCCGCCGAAGCCCTTCAATGCGACGCAGGCAACGTAATCTAAGGTCACCCAACTTCGAGCATCGCGCATTGCGGTTCATGACGCGCACTTATCTTCGGGCCCTCGCTCAGCCGACTGGGGAAAGAGAACATTCGTGGCCCAGGCCGCGACGCGCGAAACGCGATGATCTTCGCGCCCCCGCAGGTGACCTGGCCAATGAGGGCCGAAGTAGGCTGACTGCTATCGGTCGGGCTGAA
This sequence comes from Prorocentrum cordatum, assembly GCA_963575745.1. Lineage (NCBI taxonomy): Eukaryota > Dinophyceae > Prorocentrales > Prorocentraceae > Prorocentrum > Prorocentrum cordatum. Next base: position 328,022 of record CAUYUJ010019226.1, on the reverse strand, counting down.
TATTCGCGAACAGAACACATGAACATAAACTTTTGGCGCTCCGTGCGGACTTCTTGGATTCGCGCTGGAACCCCTCCCTGGCGCGCGGAGCGCGCGCCAGGGGCGGCGCCGGAGGCGCCGCCGGGGGGCCCAGGCGCGGATCCAAGAAATCCGCGCGGAGCGCCAACAGTTCATGTATATGTAATATTTGTTCCTTCTTCGATACGTGGACCTGGCGCGCGGGCGCCAGACCCCTGGATCGGGGTAAGTATCCTCCAAAAATATGATGCCACGGCCGCCCACCTTGGCGACGGCGCGCGCCGATCCCGCACGGAAAAGGGACCTGCCGCTGCTCCGCGCGCCTGAAAATCCATGCTCCCAGGCATCTGGCGCTCCATGAATTTTCGGTGCGCGGGCCCCCAAAGCTCTGTACAACTTCCCAAAGGGCAATTTGCTCGTCCTGAATCGTTTTGTGGATGGTCCTGGGGCCCGGCGAGGGCCCCTGGAGGCCGAATAGGGCCAAAGACTGGCCGCTCCAATTTGTTCGGTGCCCCGGATCTCTCTGGGTTTGCGCTTCCTGGACCAAGCCACGTCCTGGACCATCGACCGGCGTGCCCCGAGGGCGAGCACGGGGGACGGGGACCCCAAAAGGTGCGGCTTGCAAAGGGTATGGTTTGCAACCCGCACCCTTGGGGGTGGGGACCTCGACAAAGTTCTCCGCCGCGGCCCGAGGAAGCCCGATGAGGGCAAACTGGTGCCCCCCCCAAGCCCCAACGACGCAGATCGCAAGCCACACCCCTGCGTAGAAGGAGGCTGCTTCTTTAAAGGCGACGGCCCTACATCTACAGACGAGGCCCGCGCCTTCTAAGCAGGGGTGGCTCTAAGAAGCCTTCCCCCCCTCCCCCTACCCTCCTCTGCGCGTGGCCGAGCTTTCCTCGCTGGGGGCAACAAAGGGGCCCAGGGAGACACAAACGAACCTTTCACATCGCAACGCGGCGGGTGCAGTCCACACGCGCGCTCGAGCGGTCCAGCCACGGACAGAGCGAACGAACTGGCGGCAGGAGGAGGAAAAGCCTGGCGGAAGCGGCCGCGTGGCGGGCGTCGCCGAAACACGAACAGACAGACAATGCGCGTGGCCGATCTGCAGGAGAGCCCAGAATCGAGTCGATGAGTCGGAACGGCGATCGAAATGAATCGGATCGGCGGAAATCGGCAGCCGAGTCGGGAGAAGTCGAAGCTGAGGACATCGGCAGGCTGTATGCCTCCACTGAGACACCGGAACCCAAATCGGAATCCCAAAAGACGTATCGAATCGGAATCGAGAGCCATCGAAACCCAATCGAATCGAAACGAGCCCTGGATCTGCAGTCGCCGAACGGGGACGGGGACGTCGCCGAACGGGGACGGGGACGAGGAGCGCCCACCCCCCCGGTTGCGGCTGCCCGGCCCCGCGGGTGCCCCCGTGGGGCGCGCCCGAGGGCCCGCGGCGGCGCCCAGCGGTGGCCTACGGGGCTGCAAGCAGGGGACCGGCGGCCCAGGATCAGCGACGCGGCCGCGGCGGGAGGAGGAGAAGGAGGAGGAGGAGCAGGAGAAGCAGCAGGAGGAGGAGGAGGAGGAGGAGGGGGAGGAGGAGGAGGAGATGGAGGAGGAAGAGGAGGAGCAGGAGGAGCAGGAGGAGGCGGCGGAAGAGGAGAAACAGGAGGAAGAGGAGGAGGAGAAACAGGAGGAGGAGGAGGAGGAGACCAGGAGGACTGGCGGACGCGGCCGCCAGGAACCCTCGCAAGAATAGAAGACGCACCAAGTGCATAAACCTTCAGTCGGACCTGGGTCAGGAGAGCACCCCTCGAGAATATGAGACCCTCCGCCGGCCAAAACACACAGAACATCCACGGGTACCCTCCCCGAGGGTGCACAAGAACATCCAACAAACACGAAGAACACGAGGGCACCCTCCCCGAACCAATCTCGATCTTAGACCTCGGTCCGACTGGAAACGATACTAGCGCGGACGCGGCCGCAAGAAACCCTTGGATTTGCGTTGGACCCCCTCTCTGGGGGCCCAGCGCAGGTCGAAGAAGTCCGAGCGGAGCTCCATACATTTATGCTTATGCCGTGCTTTCGCCTTCGCAAGAAAGCCGGCCCTGAAAACCCGCAATCGCGAGATGCAAGCGGGGGGGGAGCCCAAAGCACCCTGAACGCAGCAGCTCCTTCAACGGCTGCGGGAAGTCACCGCGCAGCGCGCGAAGCGAAGAAACAACGGGCACCCTGACGAAAAGCACTCGGCTTCTTGATGCGCGTCCCCACTGTAGGCTTAGATCGGGCATGTCCCCCCTAAAGGGGGATTTCAGACGAAAAATCACAAACACTCGAAAATACTCAAAAATAATGGGAAAATGCTCAGCAAAATCGTCCCCATATTATTTTTTGACTGTTTTGGAATACTCCTCCTTTAGAGGGGCATGCCCGATCTAACTGTAGGCAACAACATATGAGCGACGCGGAGGAAGAGGTCTTACACAAGATGGCATAGCGGCCTTACGCGGTGGCATAATTACGGCAGGTTCACGTCGTGTCGACCGCTGCGTTGGTTCATGTCACCGCGGGGATCGTTCAGCCTGGAACGATCGGCCGTTTCCGAAACCTCCGATCGCTCAACATCGACCGATTCTGGGTCGCCGGCGGCGTTCAACGTTGAACGCCTGCGGCGGGGTCGCCGCTGGTCGACACGACGCGAACCTGCCGTACGCGGACCACCAGAGCGGCACGCTACACCGGAAACGATTGCGCTCACGCGCGACCTTACGCGGGCAGCTCACTCGGAAGTGTCCACACCATCGAACCCACTGCTCCGCGTCAAATGAGCCCGACCCTTAGGTCGGACAGTCCCCCTACAGGCAGATTTTGGACGAAAAAAGAACTTAGGAGAAAAAATCGTCACCCGAATAATTTCTGTCAAATTTTGAATACCCCTGTGGGGCATATCTCTCAGAACGCAAAAGACTGGGGCTGAGAACTCGAAGGATGTCTGCAGCCAGATGAGCCCCAGCGGGTGTCCGAGGCCCCAGCGTCGACTCGACCCGCAGACGCAGGGTTCGCAGGTGGTCGCAGAAGCGGTCGACGCTGTCTTGACGGCCGCTGCCCACGCCTCAACCCCATGGGGGGCCAGAGTGGAGGCACGGGACCCCGGCAGAGAGAACTGTACACATGCACCGACCTTGACGGGGCCCATCCTGGGCCCCGGATCGGTGAGTGTACCTCCCTGGCCGAGCCAGGAGAGCGTGTGCACCGGATCCTGGGCCCAGGGCGCGGCGTTCAACCTTGAACGCCCGCGGCAGGGTCTCCGAACCTGCCGCGTCGGCGCGACACGAGCCCAGAGGAGGAGGAGAAGGAGGAGGCGCAGGCGGAGGAGGAGGCGGAGGCGGAGGAGGGGGGAAGGGGGCCCAAACCTCGGGCCACGGGGCCCCGATCTTGCGCCGCAGATCACACGTGTCCTGGGGCCTCAAATCTTCTGGCCGCTCGACGATGCTCGAAAGCAACCCCGTGTGCCCGTCACAGAACGCCTCCTTCCCGCCCGTAGCGATACGCCAACGGGGCCCCGAAAGGAACAATTCCTGGATGCACAGGGGCTTCCCCGAACCGGCCCTTCACCCCGAATCATTTTGCTTGAAGGTCCTGGAGCGGAGGGGCCCCAGGTTGTCGAAAGCGGCGGAAAGCCGTACCGCCTTAGCGTGGGGTATCTGTTCTCCGTGGCGAAGGCCTCAGAGTCGCCCCATGGACATCTGCTGGGATGCATTCTGGTCAGACTTTCAGGGCAAATCCAGCCACAACCACGAAGCCGACCGAAGAAGCCCAAAAACCCAGAATGAAAACCTCACTGGCGTTAACATCAACAACTGGGAGAGCCGTGTTCCCCAACCCACCTGGGGGAGCCCATCGCACCGACGAAACGGATGGGCCACCCAGAGGTGCAAGGACCACAAGTTCCCCACGGCTGCGGCTGGAGAAGAAGGGAGAAGGACGAGGAGGAGGAGGACGGCGACGACAAAAGGAAGAGGAGGAGGCCGAGGAGGAGATGGAGGGACACGAGGAAGAGGAGGACGAGGAGAGAGAAGAGAGAGCGAGGACGAGGACAACATAAACACATAGACTCCTCCCACTCATTTTTTCCCATTGCGCTGCATTGCTCTCTTCGACAGATCTCCTGGAGGGCCTGGATCCCAAAAATGATCCCCTCGTGTGATGCGTAAGAGGAAAGAGAGCAGTGTACAGTGAGAGTGGCCGATGAGCATGAGGATGAGTAGGAGGAAGAGGAGGAGGAGGAGGAGGAGGAATGAAGAAGAAGGATGAAGGGGAGGTGGAGGAGCAGAGGCAGGAGTAGGAGGAGTGGGAGGAGCAGGAGGACCAGGGGAAGCTGGAGGAAGGGAAAGGAGGGAGCGACAAGGAAGAGGAAGGAATCGCATCCAGAAACGCTGCTTGCGGTGGGGCAGTTGCGCAATTCTGAGCGGCGGGGGCTAATCGCCGACCCTGGGAAGGGGCCAAGGCTGCGGCTGGAGCATATGAATCGAAAGCTATATAGACGACTCTCTATCTCTCTGAAGTATTCATATAAAAAATAAAAAAAGAGGAAGGAAAAAAACGAAAGCGTCCTAAGTTGACAGGAGCACAGAAAAATAGCGAGTTTACAAAAAATCTGCGTTGGAAGCAAAGGCTGAGGAGAAATAGGAGGATGGAGAGGACCTATAGGAGGAGTGGGAAGAGGAGGAGGGAGGAGGAGAAGGAGGAGGAGGAGGAGGAGGACGGGGAGGAGGAGGAGAAGGAGAAGGAAGACGAGGAGGACGCTTCCTCCTCCCTCCCCCCCTCCTCATGCTCCTCCCGCCGCCCCTGCCCCTGCCGCAGCCCCCGCGGATAGAGTCTAACCGTCGCACGGCCCAGCGCTTTCGCGCGGACCGCGCCGCCGCCCGCTCGCCTCGAGGGGGTGGGAACATAATTTGCAACGACAGGGGCGCTATGCCGGAAGGTCCCGGCCGCAATCCCGTGCCCACCACGCCCAAGAGGAGAGAGGAGAAAGAAAGAGGAGGAGAGGGAGGAGGAGGAGGAGGAGGAGGAGGAGGAGGAGGAGGAGGAGAAGGCGGAGAAGCCCCCCTTCTTCCCGTCTTTGCATCCTCCTCCTCCTCCTCCTCCTCGTCCTCCTCTTTCCTCCACCTCCTCCTCTCCTCGTCTCCTCCTCGTCTCCCTCCACCTCCTCCTCCTCCTCCTCCTCCTCCTCCTCTCCTCCTCCTCCTCCTCCTCCTGCCTCCTCCTCCTCCTCAAACTCTCCTCCTCCAACTCCTCCTCCTCCTCCTCCTCCTCCTCCTCCTCCTCCTCCTCCTCCTCCTCCTCCTCCTCCTCTTCTGTTTATGGTTACGAATATTATTCCTAGAAATATGATAATCGTTATGACAATCAGTACTGGTATTAATAGTGTTAGTATTGGTTGCATTATCACTATTACTACTATCATCATTAATTATGATATCATTATTACGATTAGTGTTAGCAGCAGTTTCGTTATTAGTAGTAGTCATATTAGTTTTAGTATTCGTAGTATGAGTATGCCCATTATTATTCTGATTAAAAATACGAGTGTTAACAATACCGTCATTGTTACGATGATTAACATCAGTACGGGTGTTGCTATTTTGCTTAGTGGTAGTATTATTCGTAGTAGTATCATTAAAACCATTATTAGCATTAATAACAATGTAAATGTGGTTAATAATATTGTCATTCGTGTAGTTATTACTATCATTGGTATGATTCACATTATGGAGTTACTTTTAATTGTATTAGTATTGTGATGTTGACGGTTATTAATATTAGCGATATTACTACTGTTAAGATTATCAATACGATTTTTACCGAACAGCGAAGACTGATAGGTTTCTAGTGGTGTCAAAAGAGAACATACTGACGCCCCAGGGGGAAACCGGACAAAAGGGTCAGCCCCAGGAATCCTTAGGAATCCTTAGGAATTCTTGCGAATCCTTAGGAATCCATTCCCAAAACACCATTCCCAAGCCACATTTTGAATGCCCGGAGCCAACTGTAAGCCACTTCGAGTTGCCCGGAGCCAACTGTAGGCCACTTCGTGTTCTTCGTCTTCCCAGAACACCATTCCCGGGCCACATTTTGAATGCCCAGAGCCAACTGTAGGCCACTTCGTGTTCTTCGTCTTCCCAGACCACCATTCCGAGGCCACATTTTGAATGCCCGGAGCCAACTGTAGGCCATTTCGTGTTCTTCGTGTTCCCTGAACACCCTTCCTGTACCATAGTTTGATCGCCCGGAGCCAACTGTGGGTCACTTCGTGATCTTCCTGTTCCCAGAACATCAGTCCTGTGCCATATGTTGAATGCCCGAGCTGAGGCAGGCTGAGGCCGAGGCAGGCTAAGGCCTATGCAGGCTGAGGCTGAGGCTGAGGCACGCCGAGGCAGGCTGAGGCTGAGGCTGAGGCACCCTGAGGCTGAGGCAGGCTGAGGCTGAGACTGACGCAGGCTGAGGCCGAGGCAGGCTGAGGCTGAGGCTGAGGCAGGCTGAGGCCGAGGCAGGCTGAGACTGAGGATGAGGCAGGCTGAGGCTGAGGCTGAGGCTGATGCAAGCTGAGGCTGAGAGGCTGACGCTGAGGCTGAGGCAGGCTGAGGCTGAGGCTGAGGCCGAGGCAGGTTGAGGCTGAGGCTGAGGCAAGCCGACGCAGGCTGAGGCTGAGGCTGAAGCTGAGGCAGGCTGAGGCTGAGGCTGAGGCTGTGGCTGAGGCTGAGGCAAGCTGCGGCTGAGGCAGGCTGAGGCTGAGGCTGATGCAAGCTGAGGCTGAGGCAGGCTGAGGCTGAGGCTGAAGCAGGCTGAGGCTGAGGCTGAGGCTGAGGCAGGCTGAGGCTGAAGCCGAGGCAAGCCGAGGCAGGCTGAGGCTGAGGCTGAGGCTGATGCTGAGGCAGGTTGAGGCTGAGACAGGCTGAGGCTGAGGCTGAGGCAGGCTGAGGCTGATGCAGGCTGAGGCTGAGGCCGAGGCAGGCTCAGGCCGAGACAGGCGGAGGCTGAGACTGAGGCTGAGGCTGAGGATGAGGCCGAGGCAGGCCGAAGCTGAGACAAGGTGAGGCTGAATGGGGGGGGAAGGGGGGGGGGGGAGGAGGGGAGGATGAGGCAGGCTGAGGCCGAGGCAGGCTGAGGCCGAGGCAGGCTGAGGCTGAGGCTGAGGCAAGCCGAGGCAGGCTGAGGCTGAGGCTGAGGCTGAGGCTGAGGCAGGCTGAGGCTGAGGCAGGCTGAGGCTGAGGCTGAGGCTGAGGCAGGCTGAGGCCGAGGCTGGCTGAGGCTGAGGCTGAGGCAGGCTGAGGCTGAGGCCGAGGCAGGCTGAGGCTGAGGCTGAGGCAAGCCGAGGCAGGCTGAGGCTGAGGCTGAAACTGAGGCAGGCTGAGGCATCCGTAGGAATCCATAGGAACCCTTAGGAATCCGTAGGCATCCTTAGGAATCCGCAGGCATAGTTAAGCATCCTCGGGAATTCTTAGGATGCCTAAGGATGCCATAGGAATCCGTAGGAATCCTTAGGATTCCATTGGATCCTGAGGCCGTTGCCACTGCGACTGTCATTGCGAATGCGACTGCGACTGCGAGAACAGCAGAATTCTACAACTGGATTGTCACCTGAATCGTAAGGGGAAGTATTCAAGATATGCTTACATACATCGCTGTTAGGTTGCTTTGCCGGGAGAATCTTATGATCAGGTTTAGGAACAATATTACGAGTATTACCAAAAACAAGTATTGGTAATAGTATTATTAGTCGTGTCCGGAAGTTACCATTGTTATTGTCATTCGTAATTATAGAAGAAGTAGTAGTAGTAGTAGTAGTAGCAGCAGCAGCACTACTCAAAAGCATTATTATGATTGTATGAGTAGTAATAGCATTGATGCTGAAAACCATTCCTTCAATTATTCACAGGAATCATAATATGATCCATATGGTTTGCATTACGTTCATGAGTGGTAATGTTCTTCATGCTTTAATAGGCTACTGATGACTTGTATTAGTACGGTTATTATTACCATTGGCATTAGTATTCGTTTTCGTCCTCCTCGCACTATCATGGTTAGTCTTCGCATTGTTTTTCATCCTCCTCCTCCTCCTCCCCCTCCTCTTGGTATTCCTCCGCATCCCCGCTTTCCTCCTGCATTCCCTCATTTTCCCTACGTCCCCCCCCTCTTTTGAATGCCACATTCCCAAGCCACATTTTGAATGCCCGGAGCCAACTGTAGGCCGCTTCGTGTTCTTCGTGTTCCCAGAACACCACTCCCAAGCCACATCTTGAATGCCCGGAGCCAACTGTAGACCACTTCGTGTTCTTCGTGTTCCCAGAACACCATTCCCAGGCCACATGTTGAATGCCCGGAGCCAACTGTAGGCCACTTCGTGTTCTTCGTGTTCCCAGAACACCATTCCCAGGCCACATGTTGAATGCCCGGAGCCAACTGTAGGCCACTTCGTGTTCTTCGTCTTCCCAGAACACCACTCCTGTATCATATTTTGATTGCCCTGAACCAATTGTGGGCCACTTCGTGATCTTCTTGTTCCCAGAACACCAGTCCTGTGCCATATGTTGAATGCCCGAGCTGAGGCAGGCTGAGGCCGAGGCAGGCTGAGGCCGAGGCAAGCTGAGGCTGAGGCTGAGGCACGCCGAGGCAGGCTGAGGCTGAGGCTGAGGCAGGCTGAGGCTGAGGCAGGCTGAGGCTGAGGCTGAGGCTGAGGCTGACGCAGGCTGAGGCCGAGGCAGGCTGAGGCTGAGGCTGAGTCAGGCTGAGGCTGAGGCTGAGGATGAGGCTGAGGCTGAGGCTGATGCAGGCTGAGGCTGAGAGGCTGACGCTGAGGCTGAGGCAGGCTGAGGCTGAGGCTGAGGCCGAGGCAGGCTGAGGCTGAGGCTGAGAAGCAGGCAGGCTGAGGCTGAGCTGAGCTGAGGCAGGCTGAGGCTGAGGCTGAGGCTGTGGCTGAGGCTGAGGCAAGCTGCGGCTGAGGCAGGCTGAGGCTGAGGCTGATGCAGGCTGAGGCTGAGGCAGGCTGAGGCTGAGGCTGAGGCAGGCTGAGGCTGAGGCAAGCCGAGGCAGGCTGAGGCTGAGGCCGAGGCAAGCCGAGGCAGGCTGAGGCTGAAGCTGAGGCTGATGCTGAGGCAGGCTCAGGCTGAGACAGGCTGAGGCTGAGGCTGAGGCAGGCTGAGGCTGATGCAGGCTGAGGCTGAGGCCGAGGCAGGCTCAGGCCGAGACAAGCTGAGGCTGAGACTGAGGCTGAGGCTGAGGATGAGGCCGAGGCAGGCCGAAGCTGAGACTCGGTGAGGCTGAATGGGGGGGATTGGGGCGGAAGGGGGGGGGGGAGGGGAGGCAGGCTGAGGCCGAGGCAGGCTGAGGCTGAGGCAGGCTGAGGCTGAGGCTAAGGCAGGCTGAAACTGAGGCTGAGGCAAGCCGAGGCAGGCTGAGGCTGAGGCTGAGGCTGTGGCTGAGGCAGGCTGAGGCTGAGGCAGGCTGAGGCCGAGGCAGGCTGAGGCCGAGGCAGGCTGAGGCTGAGGCTGAGGCAGGCTGAGGCTGAGGCCGAGGCAGGCTGAGGCTGAGGCTGAGGCCGACCGAGGCAAGCTGAGGCTGAGGCTGAAACTGAGGCAGGCTGAGGCATCCGTAGGAATCCATAGGAATCCATAGGAATCCATAGGAATCCGTAGGCATCCTTAGGAATCCGTAGGCATAGTTAAGCATCCTCAGGAATCCTTATGAATCCTCAGGATTCCTATGGATTCCTAAGGATGCCTAAGGATGCCTTAGGAATCCCTAGGAATCCTTAGGATTCCATTGGATCCTAAGGCCGTTGCCACTGCGACTGTCATTGCGAATGCGACTGCGACTGCGGGAACAGCAGAATTCTACAACTGGATTCTCACCTGAATCGTAAGGGGAATGCTTCCAGGTATGCTTATACACATCGCTGTTAGGTTGCTTTGCCGGGATAATTACCTAACAGTTTTTGCTGATAGGTTTCTAGTGGGCTCAAAAGAAAGCATCTTGACGCCCCAAGGGGGTCTGGGCGGGATCCGGACAGATCCGGACAAATCGGGACAGCCCCAGGAATCCTTAGGACTCCTTACGAATTCTTAGGACTCCTTAGGAGTCCATTCCCAGAACACCATTTCCAGGCCACGTTTTGAATGCCCGGAGCCAACTGTAGGCCACTTCGTGTTCTTCGTGTTCCCAGAACACCATTCCCAGGCCACATTTTGAATGCCCGGAGCCAACTGTAGGCCACTTCGTGTTCTTCGTGCTCCCAGAACACCGTTCCCAGGCCACATTTTGAATGCCCGGAGCCAACTGTAGTCCATTTCGTGTTCTTCGTCTTCCCAGAACACCATTCCCAGGCCACATTCTGAATCCCCGGAGCCAACTGTAGGCCACTTCGTGTTCTTCGTCATCCTAAACACAATTCCCAGGCCACATTTTGAATGCCCGGAGCCAACTGTAGGCCACTTCGTGTTTTTCGTGTTCCCGGAACACCATTCCTGTACCATGTTTTGATTGCCCCGAGCCAACTGTAGGCCACTTCCTGATCTTCGTGTTCCCAGAACACCAGTCCTGTGCCATCTTTTGAATGCCCGAGCTGAGGCAGGCTGAGGCCGAGGCAGGCTGAGGAGGCAGGCTGAGGCTGAGGCTGAGGCAGGCTGAGGCTGAGGCAGGCTGAGGCTGAGGCTGAGGCTGAGGCTGAGGCGAGGCAGGCTGAGGCTGAGGCTGAGGCAGGTTGAGGCTGAGGCTGAGGCAGGCTGAGGCTGAGGCTGATGCAGGCTGAGGCTGAGAGGCTGAGGCTGAGGCTGAGGCAGGCTGAGGCTGAGGCTGAGGCCGAGGCAGGCTGAGGCTGAGGCTGAGGCAAGCCGAGGCAGGCTGAGGCTGAGGCTGAAGGCAGGCTGAGGCTGAGGCTGAGGCTGAGGCTGAGGCTGAGGCAGGCTGAGGCTGAGGCTGAGGCTGAGGCTGAGGCAGGCTCAGGCTTGAGGCTGAGGCAGTCTGAGGCTGAGGCTGAGGCCGAGGCAGGCTGAGGCTGAGGCCGAGGTAAGCCGAGGCAGGCCGAGGCTGAGGCTGAGGCTGATGCTGAGGCTGATGCTGAGGCAGGCTGAGGCTGAGACAGGCTGACGCTGAGGCTGAGGCAGGCTCAGGAGGCTGAGGCAGGCTGAGGCTGAGGCAGGCTGAGACTGAAGCTGAGGCAGGCTGAGGCTGAGGCTGAGGCTGAGGCAGGCTGAGGCTGAGAGGCTGAGACTGAGGCTGAGGCAGGCTGAGGCTGAGGCTGAGGCTGATGCAAGCTGAGGCTGAGGCTGAGGTAAGCCGAGGCAGGCTGAGGCTGAGGCTGAAGCTGAGGCAGGCTGAGGCTGAGGCTGAGGCAGTGGCTGAGGCTGAGGCAAGCTGCGGCTGAGGCAGGCCGAGGCTGAGGCTGATGCAGGCTGAGGCTGAGGCTGACTGAGGCTGAGACTGAGGCTGGCTGAGGCTGAGGCTGAGGCTGAGGCCGAGGCAGGCTGAGGCTGAGGCAGACTGAGGCTGAGACTGAGGCTGGCTGAGGCTGAGGCTGAGGCTGAGGCTGAGGCTGAGGCCGAGGCAGGCTGAGGCTGAGGCCGAGGCAAGCCGAGGCAGGCTGAGGCTGAGGCTGAGGCTGATGCTGAGGCAGGCTGAGGCTGAGGCTGAGGCTGAGGCTGAGGCAGGCTGAGGCTGAGGCAGGCTGAGGCTGAGGCCGAGGCAGGCGAATCCTTCGGAATCCTTAGGATTCCCTAGGAATCCTTAGGAATCCCTAGGAATCAGGATTCCTAAGGATTCCTAAGGTTTCCTAAGGATTCCAATGGATTCCTAAGGATGCCTAAGGATGCCTTAGGAATCCCTAGGAATCCTTAGGATTCCATTGGATCCTAAGGCCGTTGCCACTGCGACTGTCATTGCGAATGCGACTGCGACTGCGAGAACAGCAGAATTCTACAACTGGATTCTCACCTGAATCTTAAGGGAATGCTTCCAGATATGCTTATACACATCGCTGTTAGGTTGCTTTGCCGGGATAATTAACCTGACAGCGAAGACTTAGGTTTCTAGTGGGATCAAAAAAAAAAAACAGATTGGCTCCACAAGGGGGTCTGGGCGGATGCCGGGGGAATCCGGGGGATCCGGGGACTTCCCAAAACACTATCCCAGGCCACATTTTGAATGCCCGGAGCCAACAGAACACCATTCCCAGGCCACATTTTGAATGCCCGGAGCCAACTGTAGGCCACTTCGTGTTCTTCGAGTTCCCAGAACACCATTCCCAGGCCACATGTTGAATGCCCGGAGCCAACTGTAGGCCACTTCGTGTTCTTCGTCTTCCCAGAACACCACTCCCAGGCCACAGTTTGAATGCCCGGAGCCAACTGTAGGCCATTTCGTGTTCTTCGTGTTCCCAGAACACCATTCCCAGGCCACATTTTGAGCGCCCGGAGCCAAATGTAAGCCATTTCGTGTTCTTCGTCTTCCCCGAACACAATTCCCAGGCCACATTTTGAGTACCCGGAGCCAACTGTAGGCCACTTCGTGTTCTTCGTGTTCCCAGAACACCAGTCCTGTGCCATCTTTTGAATGCCCGAGCTGAGGCAGGCTGAGGCCGAGGCAGGCTGAGGCCGAGGGAGGCTGAGGCTGAGGCAGGCTGAGGCCGAGGCAGGCTGAGACTGAGGCTGAGACAGGCTGAGGCTGAGGCAGGCTGAGGCTGAGGCTGACGCATGCTGACGCCGAGGCAGGCTGAGGCTGAGGCTGAGGCAGGCTCAGGCCGAGACAGGCTGAGACTGAGGCTGAGGCAGGCTGAGGCTGAGGCTGAGGCTGAGGCTGATGCAGGCTGAGGCTGAGAGGCTGACGCTGAGGCTGAGGCAGGCTGAGGCTGAGGCTGAGGCCGAGGCAGGCTGAGGCCGAGGCTGAAGCTGAGGCAGGCTGAGGCTGAGGCTGAGGCTGTGGCTGAGGCTGAGGCAAGCTGCGGCTGACGCAGGCTGAGGCTGAGGCTGAGGCAGGCTGAGGCTGAGGCTGAGGCCGAGGCAGGCTGAGGCTGAGGCCGAGGTAAACCGAGGAAGGCTGAGGCTGAGGCTGAGGCTGATGCTGAGGCAGGCTGAGGCTGAGGCTGGCTGAGGCTGAGGCAGGCTGAGGCTGAGGCCGAGGCAGGCTCAGGCCGAGACAGGCTGAGGCTGAGATTGAGGCTGAGACTGAGGATGAGGCCGAGGCAGGCCGAAGCTGAGACAAGGTGAGGCTGAATGGGGGGGGAAGGGGAGTGGGGGGAGGGGGGAGGAGGGGAGGCTTAGGCAGGCTGAGGCTGAGGCAGGCTGAGGCAGGCTGAGGCCGAGGCAGGCTGAGGCTCAGGCTGAGGCAAGCCGAGGCAGGCTGGGGCTGAGGCTGAGGCCGAGGCTGAGGCTGAGGCAGGCTGACGGCTGAGGCAGGCTAAGGCTGAGGCTGACGCAGGCTGAGGCCGAGGCAGGCTGAAGCTGAGGCTGAGGCAGGCTGAGGCTGAGGCCGAGGCAGGCTGAGGCTGAGGCTGAGGCAAGCCGAGGCAGGCTGAGGCTGAGGCTGAGGCTGAGGCAGGCTGAGGCATCCGTAGGAATCCACAGGAATCCTGAGGAATCCCTAGGAATCCTTAGGAATCCGTAGGCATCCTCAGGAATCCGTAGGCATAGTTAAGCATCCTCAGGAATCCTTAGGAATCCTTGGGATTCCTCAGGAATCCTTGGGAATCCCTAGGAATCCCTAGGAATCAGGATTCCTAAGGATTCCTAAGGTTTCCTAAGGATTCCTACGGATTCCTAAGGATGCCTAAGGATCCCCTAGGAATCACTAGGAATCCTTAGGATTCCATTGGATCCTAAGGCCGTTGCCACTGCGACTGTCATTGCGAATGCGACTGCGACTGCGGGAACAGCAGAATTCTACAACTGGATTCTCACCTGAATCGTAAGGGGAATGCTTCAAGATATGCTTATACACATCGCTGTTAGGTTGCTTTGCCGGGATAATATCCTATGTCCCCCTCCCCCCTCCTCTTCTTGTTCCACCTGCTGGAGGGAGAGGGGAATGATTCAGGGGGGTCGCGACGATTCGGGGGGCCCCCTAAAAAAACAGGGGCCCTCTTCTTGCCCCCCCCACTCACCGGTTCCCTTTCCTCCTCGTTTCCTCTGACATTTTCCCCATCCCCCGAGTCTGATTGGCCGCCCGCGGTGGGGCGCGCGGGAATGCGGGCACTGGGAACGACTCCGCGCGGCTTGGCGGCGGAAGCGGTTGACAAAAAACAAGGGTGCCAAGCTTCGGGGGCAAACCTCGTTGAAGGCAAGAAATGCTGCGTTCAACAATTTCTGAAATCAAACTTTTTGGAGGCCAGCGCTTTTGCCCCAGACCCGGGCGGGCGGGCCACTACGGCGGGTGGAACGCGCGCGGGTTCGGAAACTCCCCGTGCCTCTCCCCGCGTTCAAATGGTCCGCCTTCGGCGCTCGCCGCGCCCGGCGCGCCCCAGGCCCGCGTCCTCGCGAGGTCAGGACGGAGGCACCCCAGCAAGCCAGCTGCCACACCAGAGGGCTCGAAATCGCAAACAATCTGCACCATCGACATCTCTCGGGCAGCCGCGGGCGGCAGCCCAGGCGGTCCAAGAGGACCGCGCAGAGGGCCCCGCGAGCCCAGGACGACCCCAAGGCAGGCCCAAAGTGGCCAGCACCCAAAACAGGCTCCAAGGAGGCACAAACGAATCGCCCAGAAGACCAGATGGACGCATCACATCAGCCGAGCGACATAGCGCCACACATTAACGTGGCTGCGTAGAGCCCTGACGCTGGCTGAGCGAACCGCTTACCTCCTCGCTACCTGAAAGACAGGGTCCACCGACAAATCGCGCGACAAAAAAGAATTGCGCTCATTGCCACATGCGCAACTGAAGCGCACCGACCAGCGCGGGGCGAAATGCGAATTCTAATCTGACACCGACACCACCGCCCGCCCCGAATCACGGCCCTCAACGCGGACGGACTACGCGCTGTTCTCGGCGAGTCGTCACTCTGTTGCGCGCGCGGGGGGGGGGGGGGGGCGCGCGCGCGCGCGCGCCGCGCGCTTCGCCCGCAGCGGAGGCGCGCGCGATGGCATCGGCGCGCGCGAATCTCAAGCGCGCCAATCCCGCCACGCGCCGCGCGCGCGCGAAGGCATCAGCGCGCGCGCGGAATTCCAGCGCGGGCGCGAGCCTGCCTGGCACGCGGAGCGCGCGACGACAAATCGCTCGACCAAACCGCGTGACAAATTTGCCCCGTGGTCAGAATTTGCCGTGGCACTCCCGCAATTGCGTCGCCCGTCTCCCATGGCGATTTTGTCGTCGCCACTTCGGATGTTGTCCGGCTCTGCGCGGCCGGTTTTTTTTTGTCGCCCGCGACCTTTCTTCCGTCGTTGGCGAGTGTTCTTCGTCTTTTGACCTCGTCGTCGGCCGCCTTTTCGTTTGTCGTCGGCCTTCCTCCCGTTTGTCGTCGGCCACGGCTTGGCCGTCGAATTGTCTCTGCGTTCGTCGCGCGTTCTTTCCGCTGCCCTCCACGGTCGGATTCAGAATCTCACCCGGGCTCTTCAAAACGCACGGAGCCCTTCGCGGCCAGATCTAGCCCCCATGCCCGTCGCGCCCCCCGCGCCCCCATTGCCGCGCCAAGACTGCCCGGGAGTCGCGCGTGCAGGCTCGATTCCTGGCCCCCGCCCACCCCCTCGAGATGCCGCGCGCAACTGCCCCGGGCGGGCTCAGCGCTAACAGCGTTTGAGGCGCGTCACGGGCGACGCGGCTTCTTCCACGCAGAACTAGACGAGCGCGCCCCCCCCCCCCGGAAAAAATACCTTTCGTCGCTACGTGGCCCCGTGGAAATGAGGCACATGCTGCCCCCGACCAAGCTGAGAACAGTCGCCAGACTGCAAACGACCTCTTCGCATCACACATACGAACGCCCTCGCCGCCAGCGAACGGAACAAGAAAACCGGCGTGTTTTCGCACATGCATATCGATGCTCCTACGCCCTACGCAGCGAGTCACCCATGCGCAACCATCCCCACCGGGCAAAGTTGCACGCCCAACCTCGCCCCCAAGAGCGGCGGCGAACGCGCGCGGCGGCTCGCCTCCGAAGATATGGGCGGACACGAAGCGATGACAGAAGCCCCGACTGGAAAGTGGCCGCGACGGGGCCACCTGGGTTTTTCTAGCGCAGTTTATAAATGGACCACAACCAGCTACCGAGTACATGAACGACCCCCACCCCGCCAGAGCATGCCAGGCGGCGCCCCGAGCGCCCGGGTCGCACTGCCGCGCGAGGAAGACTGCCCAGCCAGGGGCGCGGGCAGCACCCGAACACTTCGGCGCGTGGCGGAGCGCGCTCTAAACTCAGCTCCACGGCCAAACCGGAAAGACCACTAAGGAGCAAGTCTGGGCACGGCGGGACGCGGGGCCCCATGCCCCAGCGGCGAACTGGCGACGGGCGAAAATTCAACCATCTGAAGTACTTCCTTCGCGCCGACGGCATCTCGACGACAGTTTCGCGCAACTGGGGGGCCAGCCGACTGGCAACTGCAACTTTCTAAGTCACTGCAGAACCTGTGGAATTGGCCATCTGGAGACGGCACTCCGCCTCTTGCGAGCTCTTGGCGCCCACTGCCATGAACGCCTGTCCACCGCCATGAATCCCCGCCCAGAACTGATGGCCCAACGGGCCTGAGGCGCGCTAGAACCTCGGGGAAGAGGCGCAGTGAATTTGCACGCCCGCGAATTCTCGCGCGCGGGGAGGGGGGGGCCAAATGGGCCCCCAAGGGAGCAGCACCGCGCAGAGGCCCCGGCGAAATCAGCCCCAAGACGCCGACTCCTGGGCGGGGGCATCAGGGCCCCGAAGAAGCCCCGAGGAACGCCGCACGGGAGTTCCACAGCGGCCGTAGAACTCGAGACGGGCCGCGCCCTCCAAGACGCCCCAAGGGCGTCCCAAGACGGCCCGCGAGGGCCCCCAACAGGGCCCCAGAGAGGCGCAGGAGAACCCCAGAAGCGCAACAACACGCACGAAGCAGTTCAAGGGGTTCAGCGCCATTGCTCGCCAGGGACTCAACGGCTCAGGACGCCCCAGCGAGGCGCCCGAGATTGCCCCGAAGACGGCCCAAGAGACCTCGAAAAGGACACAGACACCCACGGAGGCCCCAAGGCGGTCCAAGACGCCCCCAGCATGGCACAAGAACCCCAAATGCAAGCCCAAAACGGACACGAGGAAGCTCAAGGGCCCAGGGTCTCCAGACGGCACAATGAAGCTCCAACGCGGCCCAAGACGGGCCCTGGACGGCACGGGGGGGCTTCATAACGGACAAAAGGGTGGCCATGGGAAGCCCCAAGAGAGCCCGCGGGAGACCCAGGAGGGCACCACGAAGCGAGGAAAGAGACAACATTCAGTACCAACCCAATCGATTTTCTTTGATTTGACTTATATTGCTCGCTCGAGCTCCCAACGGCTTCAGCAGCCTCGTCGACGGGGGGCCGAGCTTGCCGGGAGACGACCCCGAGGGCCTCCGCGAGGGCCCAGACGGCCCAAGAGGAGCCCAAGACGGTGCACGACGCACCCAGCACGGCACAGGGAGCTCCCAAGACAACCCCGCGGCAGGGCCGAAAGAACTCAGGGCGGCCCCACCAGACGGCCCGAGAAGTCGAAGCGGGCCCTGCCATTGCGCGGTAAGAAACGAGAAAACGGAAAAAAGCGACGGTGGCGATGAAACAGCGAAGACACCTCTTTCCTGCACCCCGCCTCAAATAGCGCGCCACGAACGACGCGGGCGAACGAGGCCGCGCCGCCCGGGGCCAAGGCGGCGGCGGGCAATGAAAGTGGCCAAAACATCGCCCCCTTCGAACTCGAAGGCGCGGGAGCGCGCGCGCGCGGGGGCGGGGCCGGGGGGGGCGGGGGGGGCAGCGTGCCCGCCGCCACCTCCACACATTACTCAAGAACAGACCGGCCTCAGAAACCGTCGGGCAGAGGCCGGCCGGGCGACGCAGCTCGAGCAGGGCGGGCCAGACTCGGCCCCGCAAGCCCGGGAGATGGCCATGCGAGGGCCGGTCTCCTATCGGCGCGGCTAAGATTGCGAACAGTCGCGATTCCGCGACAATGGGGCGCAGGGGTGGGCAACAGTGAGCAGTCGCGGAAAGCTCCGCGCGGCCGCGCGAAGAGACCCTCCTCCTGCGCCGCCCGCCCGCCCGAGAGTGCCCCGCCAGGCCCTCGGGGTCTGATCAGGCGCGCGGGCAGCCACGGCGCTCGTTCATCGGCGATGGGGGGCTCGCTGCCCAGCCGCGGAGCATGGGCCCTCACCCCGCGCGCGCAGCCCTGATGACCGGCCATTACTTGAGGGAGTAGGTCGCGATCAATAACGCACTCGGCGCGGCCATCCGCGGCGACATCTCGGGCGCCGCGCCGCTGAACGTCGCGAGGGGCGCCGAGTCCGAGAAATGATATTAACCAGCTGACGCACCCCAACTGCGTCTTCGCAGTAGCTGATGGAAAGAACCGGCGCGCCGACGCGGCATCAATCCTCCGGGGCGGGGCGCTCAGATCACGGAAGCGATTTGAGCCAGATGGGGCCAGTGGCCCCTGGGCGAACGCACGCAACGCCACCTATGCACGGCTACGTCCGCCCAGGCCGTCGGCGGCAACATGTGAGTCGGCGGAGTAGTTGGACATGACCTGAAGGTGGTGCGACGCGCAGAGACCGCCCATGAAACGCCGGACTTCCTCCTCGCTGCCCGCGCTTCCGCGACGCAACAGGTCGCGACCTCGAGGGCCGCGGCGCCTGGCCTCGTCGCCCTCTTCGCCGTTGAGCCCCCAATGCCCGAAGTCGCCGCGCAGGTCTACGGCGCCATCCGGGGTCGCGGCCTGGTAGATGGCCCCTTCAGAATATTGCAACTGCGAACCAGCGGGGGCGTTCGGGCGTCTCGCTGGCACGTCGGCTGGCCCCCGACTGCGCCGCAGCGAAAAAAACTCACCGCAATCCAGACATGCGCGAGAACGTAAATTGATCGAGCCCCCAGAAGACTGACGAACATGTCACGAACAATATTGCCAGCATTTGCATCTGGGGACGCCCCAACAAAATCGGGGTGGGCAATGCGGCGAAGCTGCTTGATGTATTCACCCTTGTCCCTGGCCACGTCCCGATTCTCTGTCCTGGTACTTCTCCGAGCAACGTTCCTCGATGCGCGCTGGGAAAAGTTGCATGTGCTGAGTGCCTGCGCTACCTGCTCGACGAAAACATCCATGTGCGATTCGTGCACGCACATATCGGCATCGTCAACATAATTAGCTGCGAGCAGGTCCGTGGCCGCAAATTCTCCTTCGCTGGACATGGACTCGAGGCCCATTTTCTCCGCGGTCTTCCGTAGCTCCCACGTAAAAGCTCGGGGGGGGGATATCTTTGCTGCCTGTACCAGGCTTGGGAGATTCCAAATAGTTTCGCGATCCACCACAGTCCCCGGGTCCTGGCAACGCACGCAATATAGAAGCGATGCTAGGAGGCAGTGCAAAACACACGGCGCGCCCTTGCTCGCCTGCGGCGTCAGCCAACCCTTTGCACGTGAGATCATTGAGACATGCCATATCGACATCAAGACTAGCTAGAAACCTATACTGGCGACCTACTGCGTCACTAGCAAACAACCGTCGGGGTGCACGTCGTGCCACTCCCGGAAAACGCTCCACGTAGAAGGCTTCTTGGTCCATGACGCCCTTAGTACCAGGCGAAGTAGTGCGGTTTTCTCCCCATTCCCCGGGTTGGTCTTCACGAACTTGCACTTGTAAACATATCTCGACGTCGAAACGTTCTAGGCCTTGGATAGCAACTTCAGGGTAAAGCATCGGCGATCTAACCATATGTTGCCTTCTACCGAGATGGCTGAATTGTTGTTTTGGCGGGTAGATCATTTCCTTTAGCTACGACAGCATGCTGGGCTTCGGTGCAGAACACCACGGTGCAATGGCCAGGGCCGCCCCTCGCCCTGGGCACGGCGCGCGCGCGGGTGCCCCCTGCGGGCCCCCGCGTGCAAGGGTCTGGGCTCGGGCCTGGGCTCGGGCCTGGGCCCGGGCTTGGGCTTGAGTTTTTGTTTCGGGTCCAGGCTCGGGCTGGGCTCGAGCTCGAGCTCGGGCTCGGGTTCCCCGTGTCGGGCGAACGCTGACATGGATTGGGCCCGTGGATCCGGTGCGCGCGCGGCGCGGCAGATCCACGGATCGGGGGAGGTGCCCCCTCAAGTAGGCGGCCAACGCCACCTGATTGGGCGGCGGAACGCGCCGATGCTCGACGACAGCGGAGACCACTGCTACTCCGCACGCTTTGACCCATGTCTGGGCTTCCTCGACTCTGTCGCCGTGGCCCGCGCTTCCCCGCCTCTGGGCCCCACTTCCACCCCCCCGACCGACAGGGTCCACGAATCGCCCGCCTAAACCAAGAGGCGCGCCACTGCCGGGCGCCTCGCCCACCCACCCCAGTCGCCATGCAGTGCCAGCGCGAAGCGCAGCTGCTCGCCAGAGCAGGCTTCGTTCCTGTACCTCTTTCATTATTTATGTACTTATCTTTTTCTCTCACTCTCTCTCTATCATAAATATGTACATATATGCATATATACAAAGAGAGAGAGAGAGAGAGAAAGAGACAGAGAGAGAGAGTTGTCTGTTTTATGTGTTTGTTATCTTTATTTCTTTCTCTCTCTCTCTCTCTCTCTTTCTCTCTCTCTCTCTCTCTCTCTATCTCTAAACACGCCACCGTCCATTCAGCACGTAGTGGAGTGCCAAGGCTCCTGCAGCCCTGAGGCTTGAGAGGCGAGCGTCCTGAGAGCTGAGCGGCAGAGTGGTTGTAGGGCTCTGAAGGGCCCAAATCCCCACTTTCCCAGCCGCCCCTGTGAGCTCCCCGGAATTCCCTGGAGTTGTCAGGAGTTCTTGGGAGCTCTTGGGAATTACTCGGAGCGGTTCGTCAGGGCCCCGACCCACTTTCCGAGCCGCTCCTGGGAGTTCCCGAGAATTCCCGGGAGTTCCCAGGAGCTTTTCGGAGGAGCTCGTGTAATCCAAGAGGGACCCAAGAAGGCCCAGATTCGCCGAAATATCGCTCCAAGACGCCCAAGATCATCTCCACACGGCCCCAGACGCCTTCAAGACGCCCCCAGAGGCCTCCAAGAGCACTCCCACAAGAGCTGCAGACGGCGCCGAGACGACCCAAAAGTTCCCAAGACAGCCCGGGAGGCCTCCAAGACGGCCCCGAAAAGCGCCCAAGAACGCCCCATTAAGGGCCTCAGAGAAGGAACACGACCCAACAGTTCGAGCTCACCGACCTAGGAGGCCCCCGCGAGGGTCCCCAAGAGGCCCCAAGAAGCCCCCAGGAAGCCTGGAAGCCTCAAGAGGCTCCCAAACAACTTTCTAAGCCCCAAAACTGCCGCAAGACTGCCTCCAAAAACGCCCCAGAGCCTTCCGAGGAGAACACACGAAGCATGCATGAGGACTCCGATCAACTACTCAGGCATGGTGGCGGAATGGACCGCAGGCCACTAGATATATGTATAGATCATGTTGTTGTCTCTTTCTCTCTCTATCTCTCTTTCTCTCTGTCCTTCCCTTCCTCACTTCCTCCCTTACTGCCTTTCTCCCTTCCTACCTTGTCCAATTTCTCCTTTCCTCCATACCTCTCTTCCTCCCTTCCTACCTCTCCCTCTCCGTCTCCATCTCTCTCTCTCTCTCTCGTTCTCTATCTCTATCTCTCTCTCTCTCTCTCTCTTTCTATATCTCTATTGATCTCTCTCTATCGATGTAACTGTAATGCGTATGTATACTGCTGTAATCATGTACATATATACATATGTATAGGTGTGTGTGAGAGAGAGCATGAATGTGTAGGTTTGATTGTATACATATACATGCAAATATAGCTACCTCTCTGCCTCGCCAGCGCACCAATCATACATATATATAAATACATATGAATACATATATAGATGCATGTGTATACACACGTGTGGATACAAACGTGTGAGCACACATGTGCATATGCATATGCGTGGACCCATACCTATGCATGCACAGCTTAAAATGCTTACCCATGTACGTATACACATGCGTACGCAAATGTAAAAATAGATACACGTTTATGCATGTGTACATGCATATGCATACACACCTACAGACATGGATGTACACAAATGGACGTACAAACATACAGACATGGACGTACGCAAATGAACGTACACAAATGGACGTACACCTACATGCATGTAAATATACAGACATGGGCGTACACACATACATGTACATATGCCGTTGTTTCTATATGTATCTGCCTAACAACATATATATATGAATACATAAATATACAAGCAAATACCTATAAATACACAAACCCATACACAAATAGTCATACCCATACCTATACACATACACCTACACATACGCATACCCATGCACTTACACATACACCTGATCTGACCGCCGACGTACTAATCCGATGTTGCAAAGTTGCCCGTCCTGTGTCTTGGGGCCGTTGAGAAGCCGTGTGGGGTCCTCTGGTCCGTCTTTAGCGCCCATCGAGGAGGCTGAAAGCCCTGTTGGGCCGTGTTGGGGCTCTCGTCGGCTGTGTGGAAACCCTCGGGAACCCTCGTGGGGCGTCTTAGAAACCTCTTGGGCTGCCGTGGGTCCCTTGAGCCGTCTTGGGCCCCTCCTGGGCCCGTCTAGGGGCCCTCTGGGACGCTTTACGGGCCATATTGGGGCGCGCTTGGAGGCCTCGCGGGCACCCCTGGGGCCGTCGAGGAAGCATGCAGTTGCCCAGTCCAAGGGCTCCCCAAACTTAGCCCCCCACCTCGGATCGTCCTCGAACTGTGTTGAAGCAGCTTCATTTCAAAAGGTTCAACCGTTGTATGAGCGCAAGTATTATCCGAACAGTGCTTGTTCTTAGGGGGTCCTACGTATGTCACTCAGGAATTCGGTGGATCCAGCGAGGGCGTTCCACGTTGCCGCCCGCGGCCGCCTCGTGGCCGCCTCGTGCGCTGGGTGGGTCCAGCGAGGTTTGTGGGCGCCTCCTGCGCTGGGTGAGCCTGGCGAGGCTTCGCCACGCTGCCACCCGTCGCCGCCTCGTGGGCGCCTCGTGCCCTTGGTAAGTCTGGCGAGGCTTCGCCACGGTGGCGCCTCGTTGCCGCCTCGTGGGCGCCTCGTGCGCTGGGTGGCCCTGGCAAGGCTTCGCCACGTTGCCGCCCGTGGCCGCCTCGCGGGCGCCTCGTGCGCTGGGTGCGTCTGCCCAGGTTTCGCCACGTTGGCGCTTCGTGGCCGCCTCGTGGGCGCACCGCGCGCACACTACACGGCCGATACCACATAGGGTGCACCGCGTAGCTTACACCGCCCGCATAGCTCGCGTGTGATAGCTCGTACCGCATAGATTGCACCACGTAGCTCACACAACAGAGGTCACACCACATGGCTTGCACTCCATAGGTTGCACCACTTAGGTTGCACCGCGTAGCTTTCACCGCACAGCTTATATTTCATAGCGCGCACCACATGGACCGCACCACATAACCCATGCCAACTACATTGCACAATTCCGATTGCACCAACAAGCTTTCACCACATAGCTCATACGACTGATATTGAACCACACAACTGACACCTCGTAGCTTACACCACCTAGGTTACACCACAACAATTGCACCACATAGCTTCCGCGTCACACACCATGGAACGCATTACATAGCTTAAAATTTCACTGTTTGGGGGTCCATGCTGGCATGCACATATATATATATATGTATACATACATACATACATACATACATACATACATACATACATACATGCATACATACATACATACATACATACATACATACAACCCTACAGACATACCTCCCTACCTACCTACATATCTACCTACCAACCTACCTACCTACCTACCTACCTACCTACCTACCTACCTACCTACCTACATACATACATACATACATACATACATACATACATACATACATACACACATACATACAGAGTATAGATATATACCGGTATTCCATTGCCCGCCCCTCCTCGCCTTCAAGGGCCAGGAGCCTCGGCACTCGCGCGAGGCCTGAGTGAAAGTCGCCAAGCCGTGTAGAACTCACGAAGGCACGGCCTGCACAGCGTCGGTCCGCTGGCCCGCCCTGCGCCGGGCGCTGGGCGACAGCGCCACCCTGACGGGTACTCAGCAGAGCCTCGAGCCTCGAGCCTAGAACCACGTGCCTCGAGCCTCAACCCTCGATCCTCGAACCGCCATCCTCGAGCCTCCTCGAATCTGCGCCACCCTGACGGGCACTCAGCAGACGGGGTCTTTGGCCGGTGCAGGACAGTGGCGCTTTCCTGCCGGTATTGTCAAAGGTGTCCCTGGTCCAATGTGTCCCCAGGCTTCCCAGGAGGCCCAGATGGACTTCAGAGCAACCCTCAAGGGGCTCAGAGGGCCCCAAAGGCTATAAATTAGCGCGAAAAGCTGGGGACACCTCGGGCCAGGACCGTTCTAGCAACATCCGAACCCTCCTACAACTTCACGCCACCCTCCCACGCGCTGCTGAATACCAGTTTCTGAGTGCCCGTCTCGGTCGCGCTGAGGGCGCAAGTCTGGCCCCACCCCAGGCCCCACCCCTCCACCGCCTCCACGAGGTGGAGTGGGCAAGACTCGGCACGACTCGGCTGGACCCAGCTCGACTCGGCAAGACACCACTCCTCCTCCTCCTCTTCCTCTTCCTCGTCCTCCTCCTCCTTCTCCGTCTTCGTCCCCCGTCTTCCTCCTCCTCCTCCTCCTCCTCCTTCTCCCCGTCTTCCTCCTCCTCCTCCTCCTCCTGCTCCTCCTCCTCCTCCTCATGCAGCCATTCGACGGCCCCTTGGGAGACCCGAACGCCACACCTGCTACGTCACGATGATCACGCGGTCCTCGCGCCCTCGCGCCGCCCCCTTGGAGAAGGGCAACCGCTCTGGCCCAGACCGCGACGCGCCAAGCGAGACTATCTGCGCGCTCATCCTTCAGATCCGACGTTGCGAAACATGTAACATCGCGAACAGATCACGACAACAACCCTAGACCGCAGCTTCCTCCGTCAATCGTTCTAGCCTGATCGATCTGTGAGGGTCCCCGGGGCCCGAAACAGGGCAACATCGCCCGTTGCGAACAAAATCGCAACGCCGAGATCACAGGGATTAGGGTCGCCTTGCTGGCCCTGGGCCGAAGAGGTCGGGCCAATAAGGCTGGGATCGGCGCTGGGCGCGCAGGTCGGCGTCGCTGAGGCTGGCGTTGCCCGTGCTGAGGGTAACCTTGCTGGTCCCGAGGGTGGCCCTCGCGACCATCTTCGCGCACCAATAGGGGAACGAACAATGACCTAAACATAAAAACTCGGAGCTCCGCGCGGACTCCTCGGGTCCGCGCGCCAGGGAGGGCGGTCCAGCGCCGACCCGAGAAGTCCGCGCGGACCTCCGAGTTGTTATGCTTTTGTCATTTTTCGTTCCCCTACTGCTGGCCCTGGGCCGAAGGGTCGGGGGCGCGCAAACATGGATTAGCGATCCATGGATTTGGCGCGCAGTCGCCACATCCATGGGTCGGGGGGGGGGGGGCCTCCCCAAAATGCGGCAGGTGCCGCCTCGCGGATTTTCCATGGAAACGGGACCCGTCGCTAATCCACGCCCCCTTAATCCATGTTTGTTTCATAACGCCGACCCTCAGAAGTCTAGACTCATTCCCCTGGACCGGTTTTCCATCCTGAGTCGTTTTGTTGACGGCCCCAAGGGCTGGTAAGGGCGTCCAGAGGCCGAAAATTAGGAAAAAACCTCCCGTCATGATTTTTGGGGCATCATCATCGTCTTCATCCATCGTCGCCGTCATATGTTCTGGCGTTTGGCCACCACTCTGTGCTTCGAGTGCTTCGAGTGGCGTTTGGTCACGCTTCTGTGCTTCGAGTGCCTCGTGTGGCGTCTGGTCACACTTCTTTTCCTGCCAACGCGTCCACCTGGGCGCAAGGCTTCTGACTGACTGACATGATTTTTTCGTTACCCGAGGGGGTCTGGGGGAGTCGGCCCCGGGCTGGGATCGGCGCCGGCGCGCAGCTCGGCGTCCCCCCGCGGGGCGTTCTGCGGCGGGCGGCCCCGGGCACGCATGCAGGCTGGCAGGCGCGCACTCGCGCGGGCGGCGGGCACGGGGGCCGCCAGGGAGGCCCAGGGGGCCAGGCGCGGGAAGGGGGGGGGGGGAGGGCAATCGGGAGGGGAAGGAAGGGAGGGGGAGGAGGGGAGGGGGAGGGGAGGAAGGCGCTGGCCGCGTGGGCGCTCCTTCTCCTGGAACAAGCGCTTAAGCCCCTACGGCTTGGAGCTCAACCCGACCAAGACTTTGGTGTGGGTCCCAGCTAGCCCAGCGGGGCTGCCAGACGGGTTGCGCCCTCGCTACGTGGCGACGCTGCCAGTGCTGGGCGCGAACTTACGGGCGCGTGGGAACCAGGACACCCCTTTCCTGCCAGGCCACCAGGAAGGTGGACTCGGCGCAGCCACGGACAGGCTCGACTCCCTCTGGCGGGCTCTCCTGCCGCTCGCCGAGCGCGGCTTGCGGAGGCAAGCAGCGGGGAGCCTGTTCAGCACCTACTCCGGAGCCGCTAGCCAGCACGCCTTGCGGGCCACGCTGGCCACGGGCCCAGAGACGCAGCGCTACGACAACGCGCTGGCCAGCTGCTGGGAAGACCTGGCAGGCAGGGACCTCGACCCGCTGAACCGGGAAGTCCTCGGCCTGCCGCGCAAGGAGGGCGGGGTCGGAGAACAGTGGGCCTCCACCCGCTGAGCAGCTGCCTTCTGGGCCGGCCGGGCATTCGCCTTGGAGTGGGTTGCGAGGGACGCGGGCGCGACCGCCAGCGAGCTGCTCGAGGCGGTGCCTGACCTGGAACAGACGCTCGCCAGGGTGCGCGCAGAGCTACGGAGCCGCGGAGCCGACCCAGCCCCTAGAGCCTCGCTCCTGGAAGCCCTCCAGAACCCGCTCAAGCAGAGCAAACGTGTGAAACTCGTGCAAAAGAACACCCGCGCGGCCGTGTGGCAGCGCTTGCCGGTTCACGAGAGAGCTCTGCTGCTGGGCGCTAGAGGCCCCAGCGCGGCGGCGTACCCGAGCGACCCGGCGTGCGCCATGGAAGACGAGCACTGGTCGTCAGCACTACGAGTGCGGTGGGGCTGGTGCGGCCGCCACTGCCTGCTTAGCTCCGCTGGACGACAGGGGGCGCCCACGCCGCCATCTGCACCCAGGGGGGCGAAGTGGCGGTACGCCACGGGACGCCGAGGCAGGCCTCGTGAAGCGGTGGCTCCACCACGACCCTTTGCAGGAGCAAAGGGTGCCCACGTGGGACCGCCAGCGCGAGGGGCGGCCAGCGGACCCGCCGGGCGCCGACCTCCAGGAGCGCACCATCCTCGACATCGACTACTTCGAAGGGGCGTGGCGGCACTGGATCGATGTGACCGTGCGACACCCAGCGGCGGAGCACGTCGTCGGCTGGGCCGACCGCAGGCCTGGCGAGGCAGCGCGCGCAGCCGAGCGCGAGAAGCACGCGCGCTACCCTGGCGACCGCCTCACACCCTTCGTGGTGGAAGCGCCAGGCCGCCTCGGGGGCGAGGCCCGCCAGTGGTTGGTTCGCCAGGCCCAGACGTGCCCTGACGACCAGCAGAGCGCGGAGCTGATCCGCGCTTACAAGGTGTTCAGCTGCGTCGGCCAGACGCAGCTGGCCCTCCAACGCCGCAGAGACGCTGGCCTACGCTAAGCCCGTCGCCGCCCTCTCTTCCTTCCCCCTCCCTCCCCCAGGCAACGCTGCTTTACTCAGCATTCCTACATGTTTCTTTGCAGTCAGTCCCCTCTCCTCCCCCTCTCCTCCCCGCTCCTTGCCTTGGCGGGCGCCCGCGCGCGCCTAAGGAAGGGGTCGGGTGGCTCACACCCCTCCGCCGCGCGCCCGCCTCCTCCCTCTTCCTGTTCCGCCCTTCTCCCTCCTCCCCTCCCCCCCCCCGCCTCCTAATAGTTGTCGCCTCAAACGTGTGTTGCTGTCGCCTGCGTTCCCAGTGTATTTTTGGGGAAGGGGGGCCCTGTCGTGTCCCTCGGTGTCCCGCCTCAGCGCCCTGTCTGACAGGCAGATCCGCCTCGATTTTTTCTTTGCGTAGCCTCCCGCCAGCGCGTTGTGGATTTCCCTCACACGCCTGGCCCCAGTGGACACCCATCACAAAGTGAGGTGGGTGCTGGGGCCGCGGGTTAACGAGGGGAGGAGGGGAGGAGGGGCAGGGGAGGAACGTGGCGGGGAGGGGGAGGAAGGGGGGGGGGAGGAGGAAGGGAGGGGAGCAGGAGGCAGGGGAGGAGGGGAGCGGGAGGAGGGGAGGGAGAGGAGGGGAGGGGAAGGAGGGGAACGACGACGACGACGACGACGACGACGACGACGACGACGACGACGACGACGACGACGACGACGAGCGCGCACTGTCGGTCCGACGACCCGGCCCCACGAGGGCATCGCGGGCGGGCCCGGGTCCAGAAGAGTCCGGCCGCGGGAGGGAGGGCGGGGAGCCTGCGCGGACAGTGCACTGGAGACGGAGAAGGAGGGGGAACAAGGGGAGTCACCCCCATAGCATGCTAAAGCAAAGAGGGAGAGGGGAAAGAGCGGGGGGGATGAAGAGGAGGAAGGGGGAAAGGTGGAGGGGGGCTGTGAACATGAACAAGGGACAAGGGACAAGGGTAAGGGAGGGAAGGGGAGGGGAAGGGGAAAGGGGGGGTGAAGGGAGGGGGGGGAAAGGGGAAGAGTTGTGAACATGAACAAGGGAAAAGGGGAAGGGGTGGGGGAAGGAGGAAGGGGAGGAAGGGGAGGGGAGGGGGGGAAAGGGGGGGGGGGAGGGGGAGAGGAGGGGGAGGAGGGGAAGGGGAAAAGGATGAGAAAAACAGCGCACACGCGCACGCTGCCCGTATGAGCGACTCCTCACCATACGCTCGATGGGGGTTCCGCAGGTCGGTCGATCTGGCGAACAGCCGGCATCACCGTCGGTGCGTGTCAGACACTCCCGTCGGTCCTCGAGGAACACGACGCACGGAAGGCATCAGATCCTGCGCACTGCCTTTGAAGTGTCGCAGAATCCACATCGGCAACGAAGGAAAAAGGGTCTCACGCACGAGCTTGCGCGACAGCTCTTCTCGCGTGTCGAGCCAAAGGTACGCAATGGCCTACGCACTTACGACGAGCAGCAGCGACCTTGTAAGCCGGCTGCTTGCGCAGACCGCCAGCGCGGCCAATCCCGCGGGAGAGAAGGCGCATGCGCGCGACCTCACGCGCAGAGCTGAGCAGCAGTATCCGCGCGTTCGACGCCTTGTTCCTGCGTCGCTCAGATAAGATGTAGGTCCTCATTTCTTCCCCTTGACAGGCTTGAGGACCTGGGCATCAGAAA
Source organism: Prorocentrum cordatum (assembly GCA_963575745.1). NCBI lineage: Eukaryota > Dinophyceae > Prorocentrales > Prorocentraceae > Prorocentrum > Prorocentrum cordatum. The sequence goes on along the minus strand of CAUYUJ010019226.1, from coordinate 298,557 downwards.
GAAGGTTAAAGAGGTCAGGGTCGGAGGGACAGAGGGGGAAAAGCAGGGTAGGGTAGCAGATTGCTGGGGAGGAGGGAGAGGCGGAAGGGATGGAGGGGAGAAACGAAGAGAGGAAGGGGGTGAAAGAGGGGTGCGCGAAAAATGGTCGAGTTGTGAAGCAAAGCACTCCTGGATGAGTGCGTGAAAGGCTCTCGGCTCCGCCATATTACAAGATTGCCCCACGAATCCTGAAGGCCCTCAAGCCCTGCTCGATGGTGGGCAGTGCGAGTCTTCGCTGACATGGGAACAACCAAGAAAAAATCAGCATCCCCGTCTCAAGTCACTCTGAGTGGGCCACACGTTGCCGGCACCGCCTCGGGCAAGCGGGAAGAAGATGTACGAGGCAAGCAAAGCACATCTGATGCTCCGAAAGTTTCCGAGCTTGCTGCGGGAACTGTCGGTGGTGCTCAAAAGGATGGCTGTGGCAAACCACCTCGTGGGCAAGGCCGTCAGTTGTGGTCCACGCTCGTTCCCAAGTGGAAGCTCAGCAGCACGCGCTCCTCTTCCTCCCACTGCTCCTCCTGCTCTTCACGCCTCTTGACTGTCCACTTATCATTATATACTGTTCCTCCAGTTCGTCGCCGTCGATATGGATATATTCCTATGGTCATGGCTAAACACATTTTGACATCACAACCCTCACTGCTTCCTTTGAGATCTGTCCGCACACCCCCTTCACCTCTGCTTCCCCATCTCATTCTGCCCACCGGAGAGAACCTGGAAGGAACACATTAGGCTCTCGTCTATGCTCATCATGGCACCCGAGTTATCGAACTCGCCGCCTTACGCAGACCGAGGGGAAATCTGAATATGCTGGCAGGTATGGAGGGCGCCTCGGAGAGAAAGACTGGAAGCCGATAAGTTGCAAGGAGCGCGAACACCTGAGCTACTCAAGATGGCAGAACGCACGCCAGCCATAGAGATCAGGCGAAGCTTGGCAGGTGATCCAGATTCAGAAGTTGGCAAGACAGACGACGGTGGATAATTAGAAGTGCAAGCGATTGCGGTTCGATTGAAAAGAGCAGCGGGGCGAGGCCGAGCGGCTACATGAGCTGTTCGCTTTCAATGCTTTAATGCCGTAAGGATGCGAGCTGAGGATGCAATCCCCTTGGACGCCCATGTCAAGGCTTTTCGAGCGGGGCTGGCCATCGAAAGTGGGTAAGGATGGACCGAAGAGGCAAGGATGCAAGGGTGCCCTTGGGGAGGTTACCCATCCTGATCATCGATTTCGACTGTGCTCTGGACGGGCTCTTTAGGAGCGAGAGACTGCCGTGTAAGCATGCACAAGTGAAGTATCCACCACTATTGGCAGGTTGGGGCACGATATAACCCCCAGGGTTGGCTGGCAGGACATTTGCAATTGTCAAGGGGCGCCGTATGGGTGTTCTGGACACACCAAGACGCCTCCAGGAAAAACCCAAAGACGATCCCAAAACCATCCCATAATACTTACGGACGGCGCCAACCTGTTTACAAACGCTCCGAGAGGGCTTGCGAGCGCCAGCTTAGCCCCAGTGCGCAGACATCTCGAAAGGGCCTCCGCGAAGCTCTCGGAATCACAGGCAGAAAGAGAATTTGGCCCCCAGCCCTAGAGGATTTCCAGCATAGCTGGGGCCAGTCGCGGAGGTCATAGAGGATGCAAGGTAAGGATGCGAGGCCGCTATGGCGTCCGAACTGCGACAATGGGAATGCGAAGTTGGCGAAGGATGAGCCGAAAAGGCAAGGATAGGATGCAGGCTATCTGTGGCACAACGCCGCATCCACACTGGGGGGCCGTGCATTTTTGCATACTTGTGGCATCCCCTACCTCCGGGAGCCAAAACAGTACCAGTGACAACGCCGCGGTGGGGAACCCATCAGCGTGCCACTGTTGCAGAGAAGACCAGGCCGTCGCCCCAAAGGTTTCTGGCAGGCCGCCTACCCAGCCCTGCCCAGCGCTGCCCAGCCCTGCCCCAGACGGCAACCCAAGCAGCACAGGCCGCTCCTGGGCCGGCATCAAGACGGCCCACTGGGCCGTCCTGGGGCCAGGCCAACACCCAGAACACCACCCACTGGCCCAAAGAGCCCCTGGCTCGGGCCATGGGCGAGACGGCCCCGAGAGCGCCCAAGAGCGTCCAAGAACAGCTACGTGACGGCCCACGTCCCTAACCGACCCCCCCACACGGCACCAAGGCACACCAAAAACACGTCAAAAGTCCCCACACGATGAGAAGACATTTTTAAACAGCCCCCTAACGCCCACTGGGGCCTCAAGATGCCCGCAGAACCTTCGAGATGCCCCAGAATCTCCGAAACCATCAAAGAACCCTCCCTGCAGCATTTCCCCAAGGGCCTCTCAATTCCGAAAACCCTCGTCGGGACAGCTCCCTCGAATGAAAGTGGTGCGGAGAGGGAAC
>CAUYUJ010019226.1:188622-291122 GCA_963575745.1 Prorocentrum cordatum | reverse complement strand
CAAGTCCGCGGGGGGCCCGCCGCGCATCCAGGGCGACACAATGCGCGAGAAGAAACTCCCGCCACGAAGCGCTGGCCCCAAAACTGGCACGGGGGAGGGCATGGAAGCGAGAGGGCCCCCACCACCCGCAGTTCAGCAGAGCGCACCCACGCGCCTGAACGTCGCCCACTGCTGCGCTCAAACTCCAGCACGCGACTAGATTCGTCGCTAAAACTTCATATTATCATTGTTGCTCAAAGCGCGCCCCGTGAATTCGACGCTGGAGGGATAGCCGAAAGGCCTCTCAGCTGGGCGCCGCGGGCAGCGCGACCCAGTCGCGCCCCGCCCTCGGCACGCCCACCCGCGCGACGAGGCCCATCCCCGTCATCAGGATGCTCGCAACTGCACTTCTCTCGATTTTGTAGATCCGACGCTCAGCTCCTCGGAATGCGTAGATCCGACGGTAGCCTCGGCCCCTGGGATCTCGTTGTTCCGACAGTCGGCCCCTGGGATTGCGTGGACCCGGGTGGCCGCCACATCCGCGGCTGCTCCTCGAAATCCCCGAGCTCCACAAGACCGGCCACGACCTTCCGAACGTTTGGGTTGCGAGGTGGAGCCCGGCACTTGATCTCGACCTCCGGCCCCAGCGCAACGGCGGCGGCGATCTCGTTCGCGACGACCCCGAGCTCGGGAACGACTACGAGCTCGATCTCATCGCGGCCCTCGTCGCCCCACGCCTCCTGCCGATACGCGTTCTTCTGGTGGCACGTGAGCACGTGGCCGCGAACCGCCTCGATGTCCTTCTGACTCTGATGGCGCGCGATGAGCGTATTTTCCTATTCCCCTGGGACCGACTGGCCCTGCTTCGCGAAGTTCACGAGCTCTACCCATCTCCTCCGATGACGATGCCGCGTCCTTCTCGGCGTCGCACTGCTCGGTGCCCATCTTGATCTGGCACGGGCGACGCTCGGCCGCGATCGCCACCTGTCCTAAGACTCCCTGCATCTGCCCGCGAGGCCCGTCAAAGCCCGCCGCGCTCTTGGCCGCGTCAATCGCAGGGCCCGCCGAGCCGACGGCTCTGCGCCTGCTCGCCAGGGCCGTCGCCAGCCCGCCCATCCTCGAGACAGCGCCGAAGATCCACGAAAGCGCCGTCGGGGAAGCGCGCTCGAACGCGCGCGCGAAAAGCCGAGAGATGGGAACCCCTACGCTGCACAGGAGAACAGGCGCACGCGAGGAAGGGGCCCGAAGGGCCCTTTCGCTCTCGAGTCTCCAAATGCCGACGGGCCGCACCCACGCTTGAAAAAACCTTCTCGCGCCAGGGACATCGGTTGCATGCAGCCCCCTGCCCCCGCCGCAGACGCGCGCTGCGATGGCGCTCGATGAGCTTTAAGCTGACGAAGTACACGACGTGCACACGTACACCAGCATCCCGCCTCCCCCACAAGGTCGCACACACAGACCAGGACCGCTGACGACGCTGAGCCGGGGCTCGGGAAAAGACGCTCGGCACCGCAGAAGGTCTCGAGGAGGTCGGAAGAGACGAGCGTCCGACTCGAACGGGCTGAACTACCCCGGGGCCTTCAGGAGCCCCCCGCGCACGAGGTCCCCCCAGGCCGAGGACAGCAAGATCTTTGCCCCGGAGCTTGCACCAAGGATTCGCATGATGAGGAGTGGGTTTACCCTTGGGAACAATCTGTTCGCGGCCATCTCCGCAGCGACCTGCGAGAGCAGCCAGGAGAGCAACGTCGTCATGGGGACGTTGGGCAATCTTGTGGGCCCAGGCCAACCCCCGATGGCACAACGCATTCTCGGCCGCAGAGATCGCCTAGATAGATCGCACCTGTTCGTTTGACCAAGCACGGCAACAAATCGCATTCCTCCGGTCGTCGCATTCCCCGAAACTGGCGCCGCCCGCAAGCAGCGCCCGACCATGAGTCTGCACAAAACGGCCAACCTGACCATTGAGCCGCCGCGCGGGAAGCCGCGCCTCCGCGCCCGAAAGGAGCGATATATAGACCAGGCCCAGGAACACGAGCCGTTCGATTTCATCGAAGCCCCCCCCCCCGGCCCCAGAAGTGCCCCACGGTCTCCGCACTCATGATAATCCCACCCATCCGTCTGATGATTAGCCCCAAGACGTCGAGCAACGATTCTCGCCCCCCCTGGAAGCCGAAGCTGCTCGTAAAATGCATTCATCTCGGTCGGCGCCCCTATCCCGCACTGCCGAAACACCATCTCTTTCCTCTCGAGATTCTGTTTGAGTTTGAGGGGGTCTATATATAATGCTCGAGCTGAGCGTCCCAGCTCTCGATTTTCCGCGCGGCATCGAGGGCTCCATCAGCCGGGCCAGAACGCTCTAGCTCGTTAGCGCACGCGCCGCAAGAGACGCGAACCCCAGTTCGGGCAACGGGGTCCGCAACTGCAAAGAAAGATTCACATTGCTCAGACCAGGTCTGACCAACCCACTGGCCCACCGCAGGGTCGAGCACCTGCAGGAAATGATCTGGCGCTCACCACGCCCTATAACGAACAAGCTCCGCCCTCCCGAGTCAGTCTGCACTGGAGCGTCGGCGCCTGCCGACGCGAGCTTGCGTTGCAAAATCAGCTGCGCTCGACGTCTGCCCTCGCTAAAACCCACACCGCGGTGCATCGAACATCCTGTCCGACGCCCCCAGACAGCCCCCGCGAAGGATTTCCCTACGGGGTCGAGAAGATGAACAAAGCGCACCCCATCACATTTGATATTGCGTTTCGCCCCCTACGCGAAAACCCTGACAGACGTTCCAGAGGTTCGGGGCCGCCCCAGCAACTCGGACCGCCATGGGGAACAATTTAAATTTATCAACAATACCCCCAGACTAGTCATTTGGGCCTCCTTCGAGCGAGAGGGGGCCGCCAATGCCGGGCCCCAGACCTCCCGAGGCGCAGACCACTCCAACACAACACGGCAAGCTTTGCTGTTCAAACGTCTTCGAACAAAACCCCTAAAGCCCCCGTCGCGAGCCCGGCGAGCCCGCCGGGCGACTTGTGGAATAGTGGCGAGGGCAAGGGAACAGAAGGAGGTCGTGGAATGACCTGGGAATCCGCAATCCGCCGCCGCTACACAGAGCAGCACACGGACTACGTCGCCGCGAGTGATCACGCGAGCGAAGACGCGACCATTCCACGACTGGGCGCGCCTCGCACGCGGCGCCCCTACATAGCACGACAGCCTCCATGCCCCCCATCGGGGCCAGGGAGCCGCGCGCGCTGATCCCCGTCGCGGATATTCGGCGGTGCAGCCGCAAACGCGCTGCACTGCTCACGCTCGAGGCCAAGACGGGCCCCCGCAATCAGCCCGCAGAACTGCCGCACCAGACGGCCATCGCGTGCCTGCATAACTAGATTGAAGGCCCCTCACCCACCCACCCCGCCGCCGCCGCTAATCCCGCTGTTTAAGTTTACGAGTGCGCAAGCCTCGCTTCTCACACACGTCGCCTAGAGCCGATCGGCGATCACCCTCGGGGGCCCCCGAAAAAAGAATGCGCAAACGCCGGCATTCAAGTCTGGCTCCGCCCGCCCCCCCTCGGCCCCGCCGCCATCGACCCGGCTTGGGGCGCGCGGGACATGTCCGCGCCGGCGGATCTCAATGCGTCATCGAGGAAGCGCCAGCTGCCGCCGACGCCCAGCTGCTCGAACGCGGCACGCATGAGCTTGGAGTTGGACGCCTCGGCAGCCCAGCCGCCCAGGCGCCCGGCAAAGTCGAAGTAGCGCTCGCCCCCTCCCCACGCGACGAGCGCTCAGCATTTGCTTCTCAAAACCTCATGCCATGCGACCCTGACTCCCAAAGCGCCAGCTCTGCATGCCAACGCCCGCGACGAGCGCAACGCAGCCCACATTCGCGGGGGCCCGGTCTGCCAACTGCAACTTGCACCCCGCGCGCCTCCAGACATGACAATGAGACACGCGTGCCCGGGCGCCCGGCGGCAGGGCAATATAATCAATGCGTGTCCGACTGACCCACGAAGAACGCCGGGCCGCACCCGCCTCCAAACTGAACGTTCACTAGCGCCGCCTATAATGCATGCCGCTGATGCCCCCCTGTTCGGCACCATAGTGCACGACAGAGCCTCGAGCCCCACGCAAGCGCCCCTCAGAGCTGAAGCGCCCGAGGCCGACGCAGAAGTTATCGTCCACCAACAGCGCGGGGGGGCAACTGGTAGGAATCCCCTGCAAGACTGAATCAATCCAAGAAATAAGTTCCCGCGGCCGTTCCCTCTCGCCCTCGCCCTCGGGTGGGGCGAACGACTGAATGAATATAAATCATAAATCAAAATGACCACGCCATCTGAAACGAAGCGCCCCCCCCCCCCCCCCCCACCCCCCCACCCCACCCCCGCCCCACCCCCACCCCACCCCACCCCGCCCCGCCCCACCCACCCCGCCCACCCACACCACCACCAACCCACGCACCCCGCCCCTCGCCCTTGCAGCGCCTCTGGAGGGCGACACGAGCGAACGAAGCGAGCTCGCCCAAGCGCGCTGGCTCGCCGCGAGCACGCAGCCCGCAGAGACATTGGCACTTGGAGCAAGGCCCCGTCGCCGTCTCCGTCGAGATCGCCCCTTAGATGCCGAAGTCGGCCACTGGTACACATCGAAGCCCCTCATCGAAGTCCGAATCTCCTGCAACGAACCATCGCGCGAAGCCTCCTCCTGCGTCTGCCCCGCCCCCGCCAGACTGACGGCGCGGGCGCCGGAGAAGGCCCCGATGATCTAAGCCAAGCCTCGCTCGCGAGGACACGCCAGCAGGCCACGCTGGACGAGCCGCAAGCCTCGCCGAGGAGCAGCAGCGGCCACGAATAAGGTGGGCGCCAGTAGGGCCCACAACACGCGGCGGGGCCCCCCACTGCGACCCGCCTCGCGCTCCTCTGGCGCGACTGACCCCCCCTGAACATCCCTGGCTCGGGCCGAGGAGGCCGCGGTGATGATGACGATGATGATGGCGATGACGACGACGCGTGGCGACTGATAAATGGCGAACGGCGGGCGCGACATGATGAATGGTGAACGAGCATGACCGACGTCGGCAGCGAATGATAACGAGACGACGACAAGGTGGAAGGAAGGGGGGAGGGAAGGATGGCGCAGAAGGGGGGGGAGGGAGAGACGAGAAGGAAGCAGATGGGAGGACACGGGGGGAAGGGGGATAGAGGGGGAGAAGCGGATTCTTCCGATCTGCGCCCCCCCCCCCCCACACACACACACACACGCGCGCGCACACGCACGCACACACACACACGCACACACACACACACACACACACACACACACACACACACACACACACACACACACACACGCACACGCACACACACACACACACACCACGCGAGCCTAGAGGGCCCGCCCCGTCTGTTCTCATTTCCCCAGACAGCATTTGCGCTTGGGGGCTCTTGCGTTTCCAATGAGGAACTGGGCCCGAGTGGCGGCCCGGGCGGCGCGCAGCCGCCCGTCGCCGCCGCCGTCGCCGCCCGTCGCCGCCGCCTCCACTGAGTTGCGCTGCGTTGTATCGCAATCGCACTGCCTTCCATTGCTTCGCGTTGCTTCGCGCTGCATTGCATCGCTTCCCATTGCAAATCGCAGTGCAGCGCGCTGCCTCGCAGTGCTTTGCCTCGCTGCCAATGCAATTTCAAAGGGTCGAATTGCTACCGCCGGATTGCTATCGCATTACGTTGCACTGCTTAGCATTGCACTGCATTGCGTCGCATTGCGCTGCGTTGCTTCGCGTGGCATCGCATGTCTTGGGGGTTCATACTTCTCTGATACGGAACTGGGCCTGCGCGACAGCGCGGGCGGCCCGTGGCCGCCCTTCGCCGCCGTCGCCTCTGGATTGTCATTGCGTTGCATTGCAATCGCATTGCGTTGTATTGCTTTGCACTTGCTTGCTTTTCGATGCATTGCTTTGCGTTTCTTTGCACTGCTGCGGCCTTGCTTGCTTTTGTGCGCATTGGTCCGCATTGATGCGCTTTGCTTCGCATTGCCTTGCACTGCCTCGAGCTGCCTTTCATTGGTTTGCACTGCCTTGAATTGATTTGAGTTGCTTGGCACGGCTTTGCATGGCTTAGCATAGCGCTCTTCTTCTTCTCCCAGTGGGCCCAGGTGTCGTTACCAACCCTCTGCGCTGCACCGCGCTGCGCTGCCTTGTTCACCCCGCCATCTACCCTGCCCGCGCGATCACTTCAGCCCGACTCCAAACTGAGGAACTCGACTTCGAACGAATTCATCATAATTCCCACATAACGGCCCGCTCTTCGCATGAGTAAACGTTGAGACAAATATGTGCAAATATGCACTGCAACGCCGGCTGCTCCGCGCGTCTGCCGGCGCGCTGCTCCATCGACGCAATCGGATTTGCGACATATCACCTCCCTCCGCGGCGTCGGCCTGCCCAGCGCCCCCCTCGCAAAATCGAACCCCTGGTCCAACGCTACGTCGGCGCAGTGGCCCGCAATGGAATTGCACCGCCTTGGGTCCCATTCCACGATGGGCACGGCGTCCGGTCGGGGGCGCCAGCCATTCGAGTAGCCAACGCAGACGTCTGGCTATACGAACACATATCGGCCGCGCCGCACTGACGCCACTTCACACGGACCTCCCAGAGAATAGAGTTCGTGCCCATTGCCGATTCTCAGATTGGCCCAATTGCATATCCACGGGATGATGTAAAAAGCGAAGGAACGAATTCACGGCCTCCTCCAATCGCACTGCGATCCGCATGTCATGGGCACTGTCGTTGAAGTCGCAGTCGGTGAACAATGGTAACGCCCTATATCCGATACTTTCCTGGCTAACCTTGGAAGTCTCTGCATCCATTCTGCGACGTTGCTGCACAAATTTCGCTGTTCATCTCGCCATCTTGCGTCCCACGCTGCGACGAGTGGCCGGTCCCAATCTGGCGTTCGTCGCCCCCCTCTGCAACGCGCAGCCCCCACTTTGCGCCTCTTGTGCTGGGGGGCTAGGGCCCGGCACATCTCCCACCACGCTGCCCCCAGGCACTCCCGCAACTCCCGGGTCGGATTCCGCGCGCCCCCAATCTGGAACAATGTTTCTTTCCAAGATTCCTTGAATACCGCCTTCAAGGCTCGGACCGTCAACTGTGGAATAGAGTGCCTGCTCGACCATGCTTCCAGCTCCCTAGCTGCGCGGAGGCGGTAATCGGTCAGTCTTTTTGTGCATTCTCGGATGAGTCTCAACGCACGTCGTAACATTTTCATATCCCAGCTCCGGAGGTGCTCGAGTATCTCAGGCGCGAGGTGCCATGTCTCCGTAGCCCCCGCGGCAGCTGCAGCGGCGGTGTCCCTCCACGCCCGCAGACTTGCGCACATAACCAATATCTTGTTCCGGAGCATGCGTTGATGGGACAAATGCTTTTCAACGCGCGCCCAGTCGTAATACAAGCTACTCCTTGCGCTTACGGAGCAGTCGGCTCGGGCCCCCAATGCATCCAACACCGTGCGTTCGCCAAACTCCACTGCGTCGGTGCCAGTCTGCGTTCTCAAGCCCACGGTCGACGTCCCCTCGAAGGCCCCGCAAAGCATGTATTCCGGCGACTCGGGCTTCCCAGAGAAACACAATGATGGAGAAGAAGTTCGGCCTCTGTTCTTCATGCACTGCGTCAGCCCGTCCACCATGTGCTGCAACATAGCTACTGGTAGCGAATAAAAAACACTGTCTGCCCAGGGTGCGCGAGATACGCGTCGGGCATCTGCATCGAAAGAAAGGCCACATCTCAAGGCACCACATGAATTCACCGATGGCTCCATAAACTACTCGACAGACGTGCGGAATTCATCCGGTGTTTCCACCCTTCCTTGCTTGCCCATCTATGAAAATCAAAAACAAAGTCGCTCCAGCATGTGGAAGTTGTAGGCGAGTCTGCATGTGCGACAGCTCCCGCATGTGCAACCAGACGTTCTGCGAATCGGCCCCTTGGGAGGTCAAGGAATCACAGACCAGCGCGTGGGGTATATCATCAAACGCCGTCTTAATAATATGTACTGCACTGCTATGCTATGCCGAATTGTGCCCCCCGAGTGTGCGCGTAGTGGCACGCTTCCCTGAGGAGCCAAATCAAATCGAATACGGATATCTTGGGACGGAAGCCATAAGACAGCACGCTTGTAGGGCGAATGTGTGCCCGCAATCTCGGCTGCAGAGCTCGCGAGTACCATTTCAGAAGTACGGCCGCCGCGCAAATCCATCTAATACCGAAGAAAGTTTGAAAATCTTTGTGTTTGGGTACGCCGATGAACTCCAATATCCTGCAAAATGGCGACCCTGGGCTGGTGGAGCCTCGGAGGGAATACTTCGACAACATGTTGTGAACCGTCGCCACTGCCAGAAGTGGCAGCTGCATGTACACGTCCGGGGTAATACCATCGAGTCCTGGAGCAAAACCTCCTTTCAGTGTTGCCCCAGCCTGCAACGTGTCCGAAAACTCCAGCGTTCCCTGCCCGCGAAGCGGTTCATACCAAACTCCCTCCCTCCATCTAGCCACTTCTGCCAGTCATTAGGTAGCAGAGCCATTCACCGTCAAAGCCGTAATTGTAAACGGTTGTTGGTTCCTGTTCTTCTTGAGGGATTGTACTTGTTTTTGTTTGAGTCTATGACGCTGCATCGCCTTCAAAGCTTTCTGTCGGTCTGGCTGGATCTCCATACCGAGCTGGGCACGAATCTGTCATAACGCACTCTGGCCTGCTGCATCAGCGTCTCCTCGCCATGACGTGATGTCCACGCTGAAGTAAGTGCCCGCCACTTGTATCAAAGCGCGCTCATAAGTGCTAAGGTTCAGCTCCAACCACGCCAGGTCAACCATGTACTCTTGGAACTTTTCCGGAACGACGGCATCCTGGAAGAATCTTCTGGGCAACGCTGCGGAAAAGCTAAACGTGCAATCGAAGTTCCTGGCTGAATCTCCCAGTGCAACTCTGCGTGAACAGGCCTGTGGTCCATGCTCTTGCTGAGAGAAACCTCTGACCGCAAATCGTGAAAGTTTAGGGGGCGTGCTGCGCCTCTGATGCAAGGGAAGGCGGCCACAAAAGCAATCTGAGATCGATGCTGGGGGCGGCGTTTCATGCCACATGTCCACAAGTCAGCTGGGCCCAAGTCAGGGGCCCCTGTCGCAAGGTAGGTGTTCAATGCTTCGAAATGATGTGCGTTGTATTGCCTTGCACTACTTTGCTTTGATTTGCATTGTGTTGCATTGCGTTGCAGTGCATTGCGTTGCATTGCGATGGTTTGAATTGTTATCGCATTGCAAGTACATTGGTCTGCATTGCTTCGCATTGGTTTGCATTGCGCTGCAGTGCGTGGCATTGCTGTGCAGTGTTTTGCGTTGCTCTGCATTGATTTGATCTGCATTGCATTGATTTGCATTACATTACATTGGTTTGCATTGCGTTTACATTGCGGTGCATTGCGGTGCGCGTTGCATTGCGGTGCATTGCGCTGCAGTGCGGATCATTGTGCTACACTGCGGTGCATTGCTTTGCAGTGTTGTTGCATTCAGTTGCATTCAGTCTTATGGCTTCGCAGTGCGTTGCACCACATAGGTTGCACCACATGTATTGCAGTACCTAGCTTGCACCACAGCGATGGCACCAGCTAATTTGCACCGCACATATTACAATCAAGTGTTGATTGGGGTCCACGGTGGTAATCATGTGTTGCAATGCGCCAGACTTCGCGACCATGCCTCGCTGTGCCCTTAAACCTGGCCATTCGTGCCATTCATCGCTGCGCCTCGCCGTGCCTTGCCAGTCTCTGCTTGCGTAATTTCGTTGCATGCCTTGCTTTCTCCTCGTCTGCTCCATGGACAATCCTTGCTTTGACGTTGCATGCCTGCCGCAATGACACCCTGGCTTGCAATGCCTCGCGATAGATGGACCACTGCATTCTCGAGGGACGGGCGGGCAGAACATGGAGGGGAAAGGAGAGGAGAGGAGGTACGGGACGCGAGGGGGGAGGGAAGGGACACTCTGGATATGATACGGTCGGTAAGATAACATGCGCCCGTCATGTCAAGTCTCTCTTGTCAGCCGATGGCATGACGCTTGTACATCCGCGCGTCTGGCTGAATTAGCACCAGTTGTGGATGCTGCATTTGGGGAGGGGGAGGGAAGAAGAGAGGGGCAGGGGGAGGCTACAAGCCTGGAACAGATCCCAATCCCTATGATAGGCCTCGCCTTATCTCGCTGCCGACTGTTTCTGATGGCGCATGCTTAAGATTGTTATCGCCTTTGGTCTTGTAAATCTTAGGGATAGGGGTAAGCTCATAACTGGTCAGACATGAGGCTGCAGGGGAATGGGGGAAGGAGGGGAGGGCGCGCAGGGAGCCCCGAGGGAGGCGGAAAAAGGGGCAGGAGCAGGGAGGGGAGGGGGGGAGGAGGGGCGAAGGGAAAGAGGGCGGGCTGGGGGAGGAAGAGGGTCTAGGGTTCGAAGAAAGGTATAAAATAAACTGTTCCGCCGTCGGTGACGCCTGCCCCCCTGGCGGCTGGCAAGTTTATATCCTTACGGTGCCGTGCCACGTTGGGGCACAAACTTTCCAGTCGCCCCAGGAGCAGGCGTCCCCGACGTCGGAAAAGCTTATTTTGTACCCGTCTCCGCCCGCTCATGACATGGGGGAGGAAAGCATGGGGTGGGAGAAGGGAGGGGGAGGGGAGGGAGTGACCATGCCGAAGAGAAGGGGGAAGGGCGGTGGGCACGCCGACACGCCACTGCCGTGTACAGGTGCACTCGGCCGCAAGCGCCACGAGGCACACGCCGATGCCGGGGCAGAGGAGCGCGGCAAGACACCAAGCAGCAAGCCGCGAGGGAGGCGCAGGGCAGACCTGGACCGCCCACACGAAAATCATTCACCGCGTGGAGCTCCCCATATGTGCATCTATTGGCATGGACCTGTCCGCCGTGAGTGTCTAGGCGCAAGAGTTTTCAAATATAAGCTGAGTATTGACGGTCTGGGAGTGGGTCTTACTGTGACTGAGTTGGAGTGTGAATGAGACTCAATAGCATTAGTACATCTCTGCGCATGAGCCTCTCCTGAGGCCTCCTGGGGCCTCCTGAAGCCTCCTGGGGACTCCTGGGGAGGATTCGTGCCCCAAGAGAGGCCCAATGTATAGGAACAGACGTACATAAAACACTGTGGATTGGAGCCGCAGGACAGGGGCAATCTATAGGAACACACATACAACACCAAGGACTCGTGCCCCAGGGGAGGCCCAGTCTACAGGAGCATACACACAACACTTAGGAGTGGATATGCAGGACAAGGACGATCTACAGAAACATGAACTAAAAGCCCACGGGTCTGGCCACCAAAGAGGGCAAACCCATCGAGATATCCTCAAATTCTGGCCCCTCTTGGGGGCGAAAATGAGCGCCTCGCTCGAGGCATCCTCCAAATCTGCTCCGAAAGCCGAGGATGCTGGGCCACAAAACAGGCAAACCGCTCGAGGCGAACCTCTCGAGACATCCCCGCCATTTTGACGCGGACGGAGGAGCGCAATACCCCCTGGCAGCTACCCCTTGGGAGTGCTGAAACCCGTGCCTCGCTCGAGACATCCTCCAAATCTGTTCCGAAAGCGGATGATGTTGGGCCACAGTCAGGCAAATCGCCCGAGACATACCCGCCATCTTGGCGCGAACGGAGGAGCGCAATACCCCCTGGCGGCTCCCCCTTGGGGGTGCTGAAACCCGCGCCTCGCTCGAAACATCCTCAGAATCTAAATGGTGTTTCTGAGGCCTCCTGCTCCTGGGGCCTTTTGCGGACTCCTGGCGCCTTCCGGGGCCTCCTGGTGCCTCATGGCGCTTCCTGTGGCCTCCTGGGGCCTCCTGTGGCCTCCTGTGCCCTCCTGGAGCATCTGGAGCCTCCTGAGGCCTTCTGGAGCTTCCTGGGGCCTCTGGGCGCCTCTTGGGGCATCCTGTGGCCTCTTGGATCTTCCCTTCCTGTGGCCTCCTGGCGCCTCCTGGGACCTCCTGTTGCCTCCTGGGGCCTCCTGGAGCCTGCTGGAGTGGCGTCCTGGGAAGGATCCGTGGGTTTGCGCATGAATGACTCCGAGAGAATATGAATATGACTGAATATGAGTGTGAGTAAGTCTGGGTATGCGTCAGTCTGGGTATGAACATCTCTGAAAATGAAGGAATCGAAATAGGAGGAGACGAGGAAAAGAGAGGAGGAGGAGAAGAGGAGAAGAAGAGGGAGCATGATGCGTCAACATAATTCACTGCGCGAAGCTCCCCATATGTGCATATGTTAGCATGTAAGCGTCTAGGCGCAAGAGTTTTTTAATATAAACGGGCTTGAGTATTGAAGGTCTGGGAGTGAATCTAAATTTGAATGAATTGGGGTGTGAATGAGTCTCAGTAGTACGAGCGCGTCTCTGCGCCTGAGCCTGGGTCCTCCTGCGGCCTCCTAGATCCTCCTGAAGCCGCCTGGGGCCTCCTGGGGAAGATTCGTGCCACAGGAGGGGCCCAATCTATAGGAACAGACGTAAAATACTTCGGATTCAAGCCACAGGAGAGGGACCATATATAGGAACACACGTAGAACACCAAGGACTCGTGCCCCATGGGAGGCCCGTTCTATAGGAGCATACGTACAACACGTAGGAGTGGATACGCAGGACAAGAACAAAATACAGAAACATGAAGAAAACACCAAGGATTCGTACTCCAGGAGAGGCCCAATTGATATGAAAATATGTAAGCACCGTGGATTAGAAGCACTCCTGTTGCCTTCTGGGGCCTTTTGCTCCTGGGGCCTCGTGGGGGATCCTGGGGCCTTCCCGGGGCCTGACGCTTCCTACTACCCCATGTGGCCTCCTGCTGCCTCCTGGGGCCTTCTGGAGCTTCCTGGGGCCTCCTGGGGCCACCTGTGGCCTCTTGCTGCATTATGATAAAACCCTGGTATTTCCTGTGGCCTCCTGGAGCCTGCTAGAGCCTCCTGTGGCATCCTGAAGAGGATGCGTACCCACGACTCTGGCCAGCAAAACAAGCAAACCGCTCGAGACATCTTCAAAGTCTGGGGCGAAAATGAGCGCCTCGCTCGAGACCTCCTCCAAATATGCTCGGATGTCGGGCCTTGAAACAGGCAGGCCGCTCGAGACATCCCCGCCATTTGGCGCGAACGGAATGAGATACCCCCTGGCGGTTCCCCCATTGGGGGTGCTGAAACCCACGCCTCGCTCGAGACACCATCAGAAATTACTCCGCCATCCTCATCATCATCAGCATCATCATCAACAACAACGACAACGACAACGACAACAACAACAACAACAACAACAACAACAACAACAATCATTTTACCCGAACGCGTGGTGTTCTCCCCAGTGCCAGGGTTTTCATACGACACCAGGCAATACCCCCACTTCGTGGGGGGGCATTACAAGCTCTACCAAATATCCAAACGACTCTTCGCGACCACCCAAACCCAGCTTCCCGCCCTATGACGTTGGGACACTTCACTTCGTGGCGTGCGGACGACCGTGGCTACTACACTGGCGTGGGGTACACACCCACAGAACTTGGTCACTTATTCGGGGCGCGCATGTGCCCAGCATGGTGCAATTGTGCCATACAATACATAATACAGAGAGACAGAGAGAGAGACAGAGAGGACCTACGGTGACATTCGTGTGATTTTATGATGCGCGGTGGTAAAATTCTTAAGAACCCAATGGTTTTTGGAGATTTCGGCGTGCGCGCGCGAAGAAAAAACGAATCTGTCCCGCATGGTATTATTTGACAGGGATGATGGCCCTGGCAGGTGCGCAACCGTTGTCGCAGAAGTTCGAAAAAAGTTGCTCGCAAAAGCCCGTTTGACAGAAATGTTGAAAAAGAGTTGGGTTTCCTACGAATCCGCAAGAGCGCGCGGGATGAGATTTTGACATTTTTTTATTAAAAAAACCATTGGGTTTTTGATGTTTTTATGTTAAAATGGCTACGAAACCTAAGGTTTTGGAAGGATTTCGTCTTGCGCGCACGAATGTCCACTTTACCTTATTTTTTGCAAGGGATTCTTGCAATTTGATCAAGTAAGAACAAGAATTTTCATTTTATAGTGTTTTTTGCAAGGGAAAACGGATTACAACAAAACAACCGGATCCGGTACCAATCCACTTTTCTGAAGCTTTCGCGAAAAAATGATGAAAATGTAGCTGCGGCCTAGGTTTTGGAGGGGGGTCGTGCACCAGGGGTCCCAACAATAATTATTCTTTAGAAGTAATAATGTTCAACAACAACAACAACAACGACAACGACAACGACAACGACAACAACAACACCAACAACTACAACAACAACAACAACGACAACAACAACAACAGCAGCAGCAGCAACAAACCACAGTAAAACAACAACAACAACAACAACAACAACAATAACAACAACAACGACGACGACGACGACGACAACAACAACAACAATCACAACAACAACAACAACAACAACAACAACAACAACAACAACAACAACGACAACGGCAACGATAACCACTACCACAACCACAGCAACAACGAAAACAACGACAAACCAATAACAATGATAGCATCAGCAACAACAATAACAATAATATCACCATCATCATCATTATCATCATCGGAAACACCATCAGCAGCAATATCAGCATCAACATCGTCAGTATCGCCCTCATCAGCAGCATCATCATCATCAGCGGCGCCGCCATCATCCTCGTACCATAACATGTTATGGCGAGCTTGAGCGCTGACGGTCTGGGAATTAATCGAATTGCGAATGAATTGGAGTGTTAATGAGTCTCAGTAGTACGAGCGCGTCTCTGCGCATGAGCCTGGGGCCTCCTGGGGCCTCCTGAAACCTCCTGGGCCTTCCTGGGGCCTCCTGCTGCCTCTTGGGGCCTCCTGGGGCCACTTCCTGTGGCCTCTTGGGGCCTCCTGGGGCCTCGCGTGGCCTCCTGGGGCCTCCTGGGGCCTCCTGGGGAGGATTCGTGCCCCAGGAGAAGAGACCCAGTCTTTAGGGACAGACGTAAACTAAACATTGCGGATTGGAGCCACCCGAGAAGGGCAATATTTAGGAACACACGTAAAACAACAAGGACTCGTGCCCCAGGGGAGGTCCAATCTATAGGAACAGACGTAAAACATCTAGGATTGGATACACTGGAGAAGGACAATATATATATATATACTTTATATATAGATATACATATACATATAAGCATACATACATGTGTATATATATATATATATATATATACTAGAACCACGCGCGCGCTTCGCGCGCGCTTAGGTTCTGTCGAGTCACAGACCCAGGAATCGTTGCGAGAAGAAATTGGTGACGCGAAGCGTCTTGGGGGCGTCCGTGGACGTCTGGGGTCTCCTGGGGCCTCTTGAGGGGCCTCCTTGGGGCCTTCTTGGGCTCCATCTGGAAGCCAAGATGGATGCAACAAGAGGGTGCTTGGGCTCTCCGTGAGCTATCCTCTGGTTTTCATTCCCCTGGAGAGGAGAAGGAGGAGGAGGAGGAGGAGGAGGAGGAGGATGAGAAGGAGGAGGAGGAGGAAGATGCAGAGGAGGGAGGAGGAGGAAGGAGAGGAGATGTTGGGGCGCTCTTGGGGCCCTCTTGGGCTCTCTTGGGGCTCGTCGGGGCCCTCGTGGGGCCACCTTGGGCTCCTCTCGGAGCTCCAAGAGGAGCCCACAGAGGGGCCCAACATCGGTCACGCGAGAGCTCTTTCGCGTGACCGATGTTGGGGCCCTCTTGGGGCCCTATTGGGCCTCCTTGGGCCCTCTTGGGGTCTCGACGGGGCCCTCGTGGGGCCATCTTGGGCTCCTCTCGGAGCACCAAGAGGAGCCCAAAGAGGGGGCCCAACATCGGTCACGCGAGAGCTCTTCCGCGTGACCGATGTTGGGGCCATCTTGGGGTTCCTTGGGCCTCCTTGGGCCCACGTGGGGCTCCCTCGGGGCCCTCGTGGGGCCATCTTGGGCCCCTCTTGGAGCTCCAAGAGGAGCCCAAAGAGGGGCTCAACATCGGTCACGCGAGGGCTCTTCCGCGTGACCTATGCTGGGGCTCTCTTGGGTCCCTCTTGGGCCTGCTTGGGTCCTCTTGGGGTCTCGTCGGGGCCCTCGTGGGGCCATCTTTGGCTCCTCTCGGAGCTCCAAGAGGAGCCCACAGAGGGGCCCAACATCGGTCACGCGAGAGCTCTTCCGCGTGACCGATGTTGGGGCTCTCTTGGGGCTCTCTTGGGTCCCTCTTGGGCCTCCTTGGGCCCACGTGGGGTTCCCTCGGGGCGCCCTCTTGGGCCTGTCTTGGGGCCCTCTTGGGCCATCTTGGGCGCCTCTTGGGCCGTCTTGGGGCCCTCTTGGGCTGTCCTGGGGCCCTCTTGGAAGCTTCTTGGGCCGTCTTGGGGCGGTCTTGGGCGCCTCTTGGGCCGTCCTGTAACGTCGGAAAGCCCAAAAGACAACTTTGTTGAAAATGTACGTTTTACGAAGGGAATGGGCCAATTTTTGCGTCTAGGGGCCCTCTTGGGACGCATGTTGGAGGCTTCTTGGGGCCTCTTGGGGGCGTCCTTGGACGTCTGGGGTCTCCTGGGGCCTCTTGAGGGGCCTCCTGGGGGCCTCCTGGCGGCCTCTTGGGGCGGAAGGCTCGAGCTTGCGGTTCGTGGTCCCCCTCTGGGCCCCCTCTTGGGCCCGTCTTGGGGCCCTCTTGGGCCATCTTGGGCGCCTCTTGGGCCGTCTTGGGGCCCTCTTGGGCTGTCCTGGGGCCCTCTGGGAAACTTCTTGGGCCGTCTTGGGGCGGTCTTGGGCGCCTCTTGGGCCGTCCTGTAACGTCGGAAAGCCCAAAAGGCGACTTTGTTAAAAATGTACGTTTTACGAAGGGAATGGGCCAATTCTTGCGTCTAGGGGCCCTCTTGGGACGCATGTTGGAGGCTTCTTGGAGCCTCTTGGGGGCGTCCTTGGACGTCTGGGGTCTCCTGGGGCCTCTTGAGGGGCCTCCTGGGGGCCTCCTGGCGGCCTCTTGGGGCGGAAGGCTCGAGCTTGCGGTTCGTGGTCCCCCTCTGGGCCCCCTCTTGGGCCCGTCTTGGGGCCCTCTTGGGCCATCTTGGGCGCCTCTTGGGCCGTCTTGGGGCCCTCTTGGGCTGTCCTGGGGCCCTCTGGGAAGCTTCTTGGGCCGTCTTGGGGCGGTCTTGGGCGCCTCTTGGGCCGTCCTGTAACGTCGGAAAGCCCAAAAGACAATTTTGTTGAAAATGTACGTTTTACGAAGGGAATGGGCCAATTTTTGCGTCTAGGGGCCCTCTTGGGACGCATGTTGGAGGCTTCTTGGGGCCTCTTGGGGGCGTCCTTGGACGTCTGGAGGCCATCTTCAGCATCTCGGAGCCCTCTTGGAGGCCTCTTGGAAGTTTCTTGGGCCGTCTTGGGCGCTTCTTGGGCCGTCTTGTCTGACTGGGGAGGCCTCCGGCAAGCCCCGACGAGCCTCCGGGCCCCCCGGGGCGCACATTTGTGGTCGAGGTCCCGGCCCCGGGCCCCCGGACCCGGTGCGCCGTTATATGTATATGTGTGGACGCCCCTATAGGAGCATACGTAAAACACATGGGATTGGAGCCGCGTCTGTGGCCTTCTGAGGCCTCCTCCCCCACCTCGGGCCTCTCGGTGCCTCCTGTTGCCTTCCGGGGCCTCCTGGTGCCTCCTGGCGTTTCCTGTGGCCTCCTGGGGCCTCCTGTGACCTCCTGAGGCCTCCTGGAGCATCCTGGAGCCTCCTGGAGGCTCTTGGGACATCCTGTGGCCTCTTAAGTCCTGTAACCTCCTAATGCCTCCTGGGACCTCCTGTGGCCTCCTGTGGGGCCCTGGAGCTCACTAGAGCCTCCTGTGGCATCCTGGGGAGAATATGTGCCCACGAGTCTGGCCACCAAAACAAGCAAATCGATCGAGACATCCTCAAAATCGGGCCCCTCTTGGGGCGAAAATGAGCGCCTCGCTCGAGATATCCTCCAAATCTGCTCCGAAAGCAGAGAATGCTGGGGCCCGAAACAGGCAAACCGCTCGAGACATTCCCGCCATTTTGGCGCGAACGGAGGCCGTGAGATACCCCTGGCGGCACCCCCTTGGGGGTGCTGAAACCCGTGCCTCGCTCGAGACATCCTCAGAATTTGCTCCGCCGTCGTCATCATCATCATCATCATCATCATCATCATCATCATCATCATCATCATCATCATCATCATCATCGTCATCGTCATCGTCATCGTCATCATCATCATCATCATCACCACCACCACCACCACCACCACCGTCGTCGTCGTCGTCGTCGTCGTCGTCGTCGTCGTCGTCGTCGTCGTCGTCGTCGTCCTCTTCGTCCTCATCATCATCATCATCGTCATCATCATCATCATCATCATCATCATCATCATCGCATCATCACAGCATCACATCATCATCATCATCATCATCATCAGCATCGTCATCATCATCATCATCATCATCATCATCATCATCATCATCATCATGATCATCACCATCATCATCATCAGCATCATCATCAGCAGCAGCATCAGCATCAGCATCATCATCATCATCATCATCATCATCATCATCATCATATCATCGCATCATCACATCATCACATCATCATCATTAGCATCATCATAATCATCATCATCATCACCATCATCATAAGTATCATAAGCATCCTCATCATCAGCATCATTAGCATTATCATCATCGGCATCATTAGCATCATCAGCATCCTCATCAGCATCACCATCATCATCAGCATCATCACTCAGCATCATCATCATCATCATCATCGTCATCATCACCAGCATCAGCATCAGCACTAGCATCAGTATCAGCATCATCTCCACCATCATCACCACAGCATAACATAAGATAATATACCATAACGTAACAGAATGCAACATAAAATACCATAGCAGATCATCAGGGGTAGGAGGAGAGGAAAGGAGGAAGTTTGGGGGAGGTCCGCGCGGTCACAGTAACGACAAGAACTCCACCCTTTCGATATGGGAAATAACATAACATAACATGACATAACCAACATGAACATGAGGAGGGGGGAGGAGGGAGGAGGTGACTCTCGGCGCGGTCGGAGTAATAACAAGAACCCCATCCTTTGGATATAGGGAACAAGAAAACCCATCCTTTGGAAATGGTGAATAGCATACCATACCATAACATAACATGATGAGGAGGAGGGAAGGGTGTCTGGTGGGAGTTGGCGCGGTCGGAGTAATAACAAGAACCCCATCCGTTGGATGGGGAACAACAAGAACCCCATCTTAGGATATGGGAGCAATAACGATCGAAACACCATACACACGACAACTAGACGTCGCCTACGTCCAAGGACACGCTAACGGCGATGTTGGTGAACGGTGGTGTTGGGAATATGGTTTTTGCGGCACCTAAGTCGCGCAGAAGAAATTGTAGGAAACTGTAAACCACACTTGCCTACATTTCAATTACGCGAATGTCTCGAGCCAGAACGACTCAGTGAATTGCATAAAACCACGAACCACGCTGTTCTGCAATTGGTTTGGCCACGAGCTAATCCCACCTACAATACCGAAGCCTACATCGCCATTACCTATATCGCCGTTAGCGCGTCTACTTTACATTGGAATGGCAGCGTGGGCTGCCGCATGCCGCGACGAGGCGATCCCGTCGAACGTCATTGCGCAGTGCCCCACGATTCTTCTGGATAGCTAGCGAACGAGCCCTCACGAGTGGCATGATTCTTCTTGCCCTCATCACCCCCCTGTGGCATCCTCCCTCCCAACCTGCCATGATGGGGAACTCTACAGCCAAAAATGGAAGCGGAACCGGTCTGCATGGGACAAGAGGGAGAACGTGACATCCGCACCTGGTGCGCACGAACTACCACGTCGAAATCGTGCTTCTTGAGGAAACTGCTGACAATGTCCGGCCCTGTTGGCAGGGCATGCGCGCGAGAAGTACAAGAAATGCTGATCGTGCTGCAGCGTGTACGGCCTTATTCCAGGCAAAGCTTACCAAAACGGACACCATTTTTGCCCCCGTCCGCTGGGCCTTCTGATATCGTTCTGGGAACTTCCCGTCCAACCTCTGAGTTCCCACCGCTCCCCCAACTGACCCGTAGCTTTCTCGCTCGACCCTTGCCCCACACAAACCCCCACGATCATGTACTCACGAAGCTGTGCTGCAGGGCAGAATCTCGGGCACCTGCGAGAAGCCCTACTGTTAAGATGTGCCAAGAACCTGCACGGACAGTGGAAGAAAGCAGGGAAGATAAAGTCAGTAGCGAATTGGTCGTGAACAATGTGCAGCCACTACACGCGAGGGCTCTGTCAGCTGAACCTCCCCCTCCGCACACCCTCGTAGAAGACGCATGTGTGTCGCACTGGCTGGTGGCTGCCATGAGTCTGCCTGCCTTATCCTCATCGTCCTCATCCATGTCCGATCCCCTATCCTTCTAACTCTGCACTGCTGTTCTGAGCAGCCCGTCTGCGTGCCAAGAACCCTGCAAAGGTTCCCCCGTGCTTCCAAGAAAAGATCCAGACGCAGCCTCTGAAATCAAGAGTGTAGTCGCCTTCAGACTTAGTCTCAGGTCTAGGCGCCACGAACATCAGTAGCGAGAGCTACCAATACTTCCATGTTCCTCCTCCTCCTTTGTCGCAAGGGGCCGCAAACGTGCGTACGATAACTCTGGGAGCAGCGGACGGTTCGCAGCGCATGCTCGTGCGGGCACTGCACACAGCCTCCAACAGCAGAAAGTCAACGAGCTGGGTCGTCTTTGGCCCCCCCTGCGATCGACCACGTCTCGCTCTCACCGCGCGAGCCGAAGAACTTAGAGCCGCGTCTGGGCCCAAAGCGGTTAGCATGAAAGAAACAGGCCCTGAGGAGCACGGGTCCTCAGCACGGGGCTCTCCCCGGGACGGGTTCTTCATCTTGCGCTTTTGTTCGACGGCCCCAGAGTCCGTGGAGGTCCCAGGGAACCAAAAAACAGCGAACAACCTCAGCAGGGGGAGGAGGACAAGGGTGAAGGGGGGGAGGGGAGGAGGGGGATAACAAGGACATCATCAGCATCAATATCAGAATCACCACCACCACCACCACCACCACCATCATCATCATCATCATCATCATCATCATCATCATCATCATCATCATCATCATCATCGTCAGCATCATCATCAGCATCAGCATCATCATGATCATTATCATCATCATCATGATCATCATCATCACAATCATCACCATCAGCATCATCATCAGCAGCATCATCAGCATCATCATCATCTCATCATCCTCCTTCTCCTCCTCCTCCTGCTCATCATCACCATCATCGTCATCAGCATCATCATCATCCTCAGCACTTATCATCGTCATCATCATCATAATCGTCGTCATCGTCATCGCCATCACCACCAACATCAGCATCAGCATCAGCATCAGCATCAGCATCAGCATCAGCATCATCATCCTCATCATCATCATCACCATCATCATCAGCATCATCATCATTATCGTCGTCGTCATCATCATCAGCATCATCATCGTAATCATCGTCATCAGCATCACCATCATCACCATCATTAGCATCAGCATCATCATCATCAGCATCATCGTCATCATCATTAGGATCATCATAATCATCATCATCCTCATCATCATCAACATCATCATCATCAGCGTCAGCATGATCATGATCATCATCACCGTCATCATGACCAGCATCATCATCAGCAGCATCATTATCATCATCCTAGTCATCATCATCACAATCATCATCACCATCACCAGCATCATCCTATTCAGCATCAGCATCGTCATCATTATCATCATTGCCGTCGTCATCATCACCAGAATCACCATATCATCAGTTTCATCAGCATCACCATTATCATCAATATCCTCATCAGCATCATCAGCAGCATCAACATCATGAAGATAGCAATGATCATAATAATCATCATCATCAGCATCAGCATCATGATCATCACCATCATCGTCATCAGCATCATCAGCATCATCAGCATCGTCATCAGCATCAGCATCATCATCATCATCAGCAGCATGATCAGCATCATCATCATGACCATCAGCATCATCATTACCATCATCATCACCATCACCATCTTCATCACCATCATCACCATCGAAAAAATCAGCATCACCATCATCATCAACATCATGAAGATAACCATCATCACCATCATCATCCTCAAAACCATCACAATCAGCATCATGAAGGTAACCATCATCATCATCAGCATCGCGATCAGCATCATCATCATCATCATCACCACCACCACCATCATCATCATCATCATCATAATCATCACTAACATCGTCATCAGCATCATCATCATCATCGTCATCATTGTCATCAGCAGCATCATCATCATCCTCATCACAACCATCATCATCAGCTTCAGCATCATTATCACTATTATCATCATCATAATCATCATCATCATCATCATCATCATCATCATCATCATCATCATCATCATTATCAGCATCATCCTCATCATCATCAGCATCATCATCGTTATCATCGTCATCATCAGCATCAGCATCATCAGCATCATCATCAGCAACACCATCATCACCATCATCATCAGCAGCAGCATCATGACCATCATCGTCATCATCGTCATCATCCGCAACACCATCATCATCATCATCATCATCATCATCATCATCATGTTCATCACCATCATCATCATAAGCATCGTCAGCATCATCATCATCATAATCATCATCATAGTCGTCATTATCACCGTCATCATCATCAGCATCATCTGCACCACCATCATCATCAACATCGTCATCAGCATCATCATCATCATCATCAGTATCATCATCATCATCATCATCATCATCATCATCATCATCAGTATCATCATCATCATCATCATCATCATCATCATCATCATCATCATCATCATCATCCTCTTCACCACCTCAACCCATCCATCCATCCATGCACCTATCCTCACACCCCGTCCCCTTCCCTCCTGCCTCCTCCTTGGTACATCCCTCCCCCCTCCTCACTCCATCCCCCCTCCTTGGCCCCTCCAGCCTCCCTCCACCCTCCCTCCTCGTCCTCCGCCGCAGGCGGCAAGCAGCGGGCAGCGGCAACCTCCGACGGCGCGGCGGGCGGCGTTCGCGGGGCGCGCGGGCCGAAAACAAAGGACACGCCGCGGTCGTTCTCGGCCTCGGCCGGCGAGGGTGGGCGGGCGAGGTGGGAGCACGAATTTGTGGACAGGGAACGAATGGCAGGGAGAGGAGGGGGAGGAGGAGGAGGAAAAGGAGGAGGAGGAGGAAGAAGAGGAGGAGGAGGGGGAGGAGGAGAAGGAGGAGCAGAAGAAAATGGAGAAGAGGACGAGAAGGCTGAGGAGGAGGACGAAGACGAACGCGAAGAAGGAAGCCAGGGAAACAGGAAGCCACGAGCAGGCCAGGGGCAGGCCGGGAGCACGCCAGGAGACAAGGATGGGTCCCCAAGAGGAGAAAGGGGAGGAAGAAGAGGAGGAAGACGACGACGACGAAGACGAAGAAAAACAAGAAAATATGAAGAAGGAATACAAAGAAGACGAATAATAACAACAATAATAATAATAACAACAATGATAAACAAAAACGACGAAGAAGAAGAAGAAGAAGAAGGGATCGACGGAGGAGGACTAAGAGGAGCAAAGAGGGAGCAGCAGTGAGGACAAAGAGGAGGACCAAGAGGAGGACAAATAAGGGCAACTTGGGAGAAGGTTAACGCAAGAATGGGCGCCGCGAGCGCGTGATCTGAAAGAGGGGAAGGGGCGGGGCGGCCAACCCAACAATTCAACGCAAAGCGCAATTACCCTCAGCGTCCCCGCGCAAAGTTCTGGAGAAGGACAACCCTGCGGCCGAGGGCGCGAAGCACAAGGCGCGGCCGCTTGCGGAGATATCATGTACGTGACCGCCCCCCGCAACCATGCGCGCACATGCAGGCGGGCGCATCGATCTCGCGGGGTCGAAGGGCGCCGAAAAAGCCCCCGACTGGCGCGCGCAGCGCGCGGCCATGCACTGCAGCAGCACGAGCCCCAATACCTCAGCTGGGAATCCGAGCCCCAAGCCAGCCTGGCCCAGGTGCACCCGCCCGATCGCGACGTAGAAGCTGGCCGGGTCGACGAGCCCGCGCCCGAACTCAACGCACAGCCACGCCCGCCGGCCCCTCGTCGATCGGTCGCAAGAAAACCTCCCGGATCGCTGAGTTCCCGCGCGCGGCCGCGCCCCAGTGAACCCCGCCCTTATTTGTCCACGCGAGAGCGCGGCGCTCTCGCGCTGCCAAGGCGGACAGTAACCCAATAACTCGGACTCCACCGATCTTCTCGGGCAACAAGGCCCCGATCGCCAAAAAAAAAATTGGCGCGGCCAAACTTGCCGAGCCACGCACAGTGAATAGAAAGAAAGCATCCAGAGGAATCATCCGATCAACTCTCACGGCCCCACGCGTCGCGCGATGCGACGCCTCTCGCAGGGCACCACAATCAAGACAAAGGATTGCTTCAGCTGACACACGCCGCCGCTCCAGGAGAAGGCCGCCCAGCTCGCTCGCCGGCTGACCAGACGGACCCCGCACTGAAACCCAGCGCTGCAATGCGTGGCCCAGAATATCCAGGATGAACGATAGCCGCTCCGTCGACGTCGAACGCGACGCTTACCGATGGCTGCTCGCATCTCGCATTGGACCACATTCAAGAGGAGGGGTCGCTTCAGCTGCAACACGCTGCCGGATCCCCAGGAGAAGGCCGCCCAGCTCGCTCGCCAGCTGGCCAGACGGACCCCGCACAAACCCAATGCTGCAATTCGAGGCCCAGACTATCTTCAGAATGAAGCATAGTCGCCCCGTCAACGTCGAACGCGTCGCTTACCAATGGCTGCTCGCGAATCGCTGGATATTACGCGCCCGCGCAGTCGGTGCCGCGTCGACCCATTACTTGAACCACGCCAGCGACCGGTTGAGCGCGCGTCGCTGAACCCTCTCGGCAAGACCCCAGCTGCTTGAGCCACGCACCGAGCTCCCCGAGGGAGCGCTATGAAACTCGCGCGAAAAACTGCCGCAATAAATCCCGAGCGGAATCTACTGAAAGAACCACCTGATGGACCACCCGATGGCCTCGCCAAGGCGCCCCCTCGCCGAACCTTGAGATGGCCCCATGCTAGGAGAAGCTGCCGCGTGCGCGCCCTCGATGCGATATCTAGCCAGGGACGCGAGAACCGCAGCTTCTCCACCAGCCGGCGATCCTGCCTCGCACAGCTACCCCCGCGCAGGCTCGGCTTCCTGCAACTGCGCCACGCGAAACTGAGCAGCGTCACCTCGCGACTTGACGAGCAAGGCCCGGACGCGACGGGAGAACGCGGCGGCCTCGACTGCCTGGAACCAGGCGGCGAACAGGGAAAAAACAAGGCCCGCCTCGCGAGCAAAACCGAGAGGCCACGGAAGGGGTAGCCGCACACGCAGGGGGCGAGGCGGCAGCAGGGAGGATCCCTGTAGCACTTCCCCGTTGGTGCCGCAGCTTCTCTCGAAAATTAAAAGCTACAGTCTCCGGAGAAGCGGGGGGGCGCGAACTCTCCCGAGGCGATGCGGAAAGCGACCCGAAAGGGGCAGCGCACGGGGTCGGGGTTGCACGCTGGGCTGAATTCCACTAACCCAGGACAAGAGAGGCAGGTGCGGCGGGGGCGGCCAGTTCGAAATTGGCCATGTGGAGCCACGGGTCGCACGCCGCAACCGATTTCACTGTCGGAACCAGGTTCGCACGCTTCCTGCTGCCCATTGATGCCGACGCTGCTGCAAAGCTCGAGCTACTCACCAATCCGCTTTGGCATCGTGACGCATGCGCGCGGACTGACCGGCAATCCCGCGCCAGATTTGGACCCTGGAACGGGCTGCCTGGAGGGGCGACCTACACCAGGCATTGTGGGGGGAAATGCCAGGGCACGAGCGGGCATCTGACTGGCTGAGGCAACGATCTCCTAATTGAAACCAGTGAACTTCCCATGGCTCTTCCAAAACTGCAGATACTTTGCGCAAGTGCGGACGGGCGGCTTCGCTCAAAACAACAGTCCATGTGCGACGATTGCGGCGCACCCCCTGGTGACAGGTAAACTCGGCATCGGAGGTGCAAACAGAGCCCCCAAAACGTCTCAGAAATCCTGACTTCTGGAGGTCGGCGCGGGGCGCGTTCCAGTCGGCCACCACGATCCACGGCAGGTGGATGGCCGCCAGCAAGCCCCCCCAGCTTGGCGAAACGCCCACGCACTCGATGGCGAAACCCATGCCTGAGAAGCCGCAGCGCACGAAGACTGCGGGCGCGAAGCCGTTCATGTCCAACATGAGAGAGCGAAGCCGTCGAGCATTCATGCTCTCTCCGCGAGCCGCGAGCAGCCCGTTGCAGACCATCGCGGGCTCCATGATCTCGGCTGGCCGGTGGTTGCGAACAAGAAATGAATCACCTCCGTCGCTGAAATGGGCTTGGTCACCCCGAGAGTAGCGCGACGTCGGCCTACGTAATGAAATAGGCGTAAATACTTGTCGATAGCCTTCCCAAGCCACTTCCGTGCGCCGCGCTTGCAGGGGTGGGTCTCGCGAACTTCTCAGTAGTCGTGCGTCCGACCGAGCTCTGCCAAATAACCCCAGGCCCTCTCGCCCATACAGGACGCGTTACCAGCGTAAGTTGGCTGCGGCTTCCGTCGACTGCCGAGTCGCCTTGCCGCTAGAAGTGCCCCCCTGGCCGTTGAAACTCTCGCCCTGACAGTTCCCCGCAGACGGCGCCGCGCTTGCAGAAGGCGCAGACGCCGACGAACTGACTACGTTGCTGCTCGCGCCTCGGCCGCGCCTCGCACCGCTGCGCGCACCTGGCCCAACGGGCGAAACATACTGAACACCAATTTCACGTGAAAGGGAAACTGAAGCACTGGCAGAGGGCACTGTAGCGGCGGTTTTTTGTCCGTCAGCTGCACCAGCACTGGCCTCCCCATGCCCAAACGCGGTTCCTTTTCCTCCTCCTCCTCCTCCTCCTCCTCCTCCTCCTCCTCCTCCTCCTCCTCCTCCTTCTCCTCCTCCTCCCCTACGGGAGCGGAAGTTCCTGGACCTACTGGCGCCTCGGCAGCGCTGTCGGCTGGAACTCCTTCGCCAGGGCCCTTGGCGTTGGCAGTCAACTCCGCCTGGGCCTTGGCTGTCGTCTAGAATTTGGCCTGAGACAACGCGGCCGCCTCCTCCTCCACGTCCTCCTCCTCGAGCTGCTCATCTGGCGGGGTCGGGGCCGAGGCCGACGCCTGGGACTGTACATTGGAGGAGGTGCCCTCGTTCGCCGCCCTGGACTCAGACGGCGCTGCGGTGCCGTCGTTGCCCTCGCGTTTCTTGCCCATGCGTTCCTCGACGTCCTCCTCGACGGAGTCGAGCTTATCCATGATAGCCTGCAGCTCCGTGCCCTTCGCCGTAAAGGACTGCTGCACAGTTCGAAGCTGGCCCTTGAGATTGCGAAGGGTTGTCTTGTCCGCCTCGTCACACGCCCACTCCTCGAAGTTATCGAAAACCTTTGAATGCATGCCGATGCTGAGGTGCACCCCATTGCCCTGCTCAGGGCCGGCATCTGATCACGCATTGACGTCTTCGGTCCGCGCTAGGGCATGGGTTGCACTTTTCGTGTCCACCCCTGCTGTGGCGAGAGTTGAGGCGGCCTGTTGTTCTTTAGATGATGCGGCCAAAATCTGGTTGACGAGCTGATCGTGCCTGTGGCTGGCGGCTTTCCACACCCCATCCACACGCTTGACCGACTCCATCTCAGAAGCGCTGCACCAGGACTGCGACTGCTGCGGCAATCGAGTCCTGCGACGTCGAGACAGCGCGGAGCTCAGAGTCTTCGCTGATACCGACGGCCTTCGCCAAAAGGCGGTCAAAATTCTTGGTGGCCTGATCGCGCTGATCAGGATGCCGACGCCGAGCCCAGCCCGCTCGCCCAGCCCGCCCTACCGATGCGTTCGGGGGAGCGACAGGGAGGAGTTAATTCATGAGGGAGGGGAATGGACGGAGGGGGAGGAGAGAAAAAGAGCCGCAACGCAGACAGGAGGGAAAGACGGAAGAAGGCCTCGCCGCCCACCGCCTCCCCTACTGGCCACACGCAAGAGCAACCCCTGGCCAAAGTACGCCTTCACGCCCGGCTTGCCGATGGTTGCGTGCGATGCAACAGCAGCGGCCTTCGCCCTCCCCGCCTCCGAAAGCCGCACACCAGGCACACCAGAGGCCACTCTGGCGAAGAGTCACTCCCGCACGGCGTGCACGGCGACCCTGCCGCGCTGACCGGCCCCCGGCGAGAGGTAGGGCGACCACCCCTCGCCGCAGGCATCTCCGCCCACTCCTCGGGAGCCCACAAAGGACGCACGCGCCCACCCACGTGCATGAACACGGCCCCCCAGTCCGCGAGAGCAGCCGCGTGATACGAATAATCGCGCCATGCGTACTATCGAAGCCAACGTGGGTTCATGTACTCCGAACTTCTTATTGATCAACCGGGGGGTGACACACGTGAAAACGCGGCGCGGACAACCCCCCATGGCACTACCGCCGCGCCCCAGCGTGGAAGGGAACGAACCCCAGAGCCCCCCTGGCACCCCCGCGGACGCGCCGCGGCCAACACCCCCGGGCACTCCAAGGGAGGGGCGATTATGAAGCGATCCAGAGTAAGCGTACGTCCATCTTTCGCTTCTCAACTCCCCCCCCCTCTCCCACGCGCACCCAGGCAACCCCAGGGGGGGGGGTCACCACTGAAAGGGGGTCGCCGCCTCCTCCAGGAAGCGCACCTCCCTCCCTCCCAGATCCCCCAGAAGCCCTCCCAAACCCCCAGAGACACCCAAGAACCTCGCTGCCCTCCTCGATTCTCGATCCTCCCTCCTCTTGGAGCCAAGGACGCCCTCGTTGGCACTCCTTGCGGCCATCGCCGGGAGGAGTGCAAAAAGACCAAAGGGTAAAGGAAGAAGAAAGACCGACCTCTCCCTCCCCTTCTGCTCCTCCTCCTCCTCCTCCTCCACCAACTCATCATCATCATCATCATCAGCAGCAGCATCATCATCATTATCATCAGCAGCAGCATCATCACCACCACCACCATCGTCATCATCATCATCATCATCATCATCATCATCATCATCATCATCATCATCATCATCATCATCATCATCATCATCATCATCATCATCATCATCATCATCATCATCATCATCATCCATCATCACCATCGCCATCACCATCACCATCATCAGCATCATCATCATCAGTATCATCATCATAACCATCATCATCAGCATCAGCATCACCATCACCATCACTATCACCATCATCATCATCATCAACATCATCATCAGCATCATCATCATCATCATCATCATCATCATCATCATCATCATCATCATCATCGTCAGCATAATCATCATCAGCATCAGCATCATTACCATCGTTATCAGCATCATCAGCATCATCATCCTCATCATCACCACCACCTCCATCTCCATCAGCATCATCGTCATCATCATCATCCTCATCATCCTCATCCTCATCCTCATCCTCCTCCTCATCATCATCAGCATCAGCATCAGCATCAGCATCAACATCATCATCATCGTCGTCGTCATCGTCATCGTCATCGTCAGCATCAGCATCAGCATCTGCATCATCACCTTCCGCTTCCTCTTTCTCTTCCTCCAAGCTCCTCCTCCTCCTCCTCCTCCTCCTCCTCCTCCTCCTCCTCCTCCTCCTCCTCCTCCTCCTCCTCCTCCTCCTCCTCCCCCCTCGGCACTGCCCGACGCACGTGGCGCAAGCGGGCGGCCGAGCACGGGCCCCGCGCGCGCGCGTCTGGGGGCTGGGCCCATCCCTGGATGTCTATGTCGGGGTCCGCCCACAGAAAATCACACACCTGGGGGGGAGGGAGCGGGCGGGAGAGGGGCCGGGAGGCGGGCGGCGGGCGGGAGGGGGGACAGTCAATGTCCACAGGAAGGATGCAAGGTCAGGGTGCAAGATCCTTGGAAGCCCCATCTACCATGTGGAGCTCCGTGGACGTCAGCCAGCGTTGGCTCAGGATGGGGCGAAGAAGCAGGAACGCAAAGGTAGCCTTGATGAAGCGGCGCATCTTCTCTATGGATTTCGACTGTAGGACTGTTTTGAACTGTTTTGTCAACCCCAAGGCTCGATCGGAGTATGCACCCGAGAAAGCCCGCAACCACCACGGGGAGGGGGGAAGAGAGGGGGGAGGGAAGAGGAGGGTCGGGTAATTTCGAGCCTGCAAGGGCCCCCAGAAAGGGCATCAGAGTCCTGGCGCATGGGAGGCTGGGCACTGGGCAGCTCAGGGTCTGGGCGTCGGGCAAGCGCAGAAGGGGCGGGGGGGGAGGGAAATTGGATCTGAATCTGGACTCGGGTGTGGAACGCGCTCGAATCGGCGAACACGCCCGAAGCAGGGGGGTCAAACAGCAGGGGCCGGAGATGGGCTGGCGCAGGGCGCGAGCGAAGGGGCGGGGGAAGACTGCAACCGCGACCCGCACAGCGCACCCCGCAGGTGCCGCGGATTGGGGCCGAAGCACCCGATGCAGACCAAAACGTCCGACACGAATCTGCTCTGGAGTGCTCCACGCACCGCGTCAGGGCTGGACCGAAACGTTGTTTTTCGTTTGGTGGTCGTTTTGTTGTTCGTCTTGCCCTACCTGTTTTCCTGTACCTCCCAACCAAAACGAAAAACGAAACACAGCCGAAGTCCAGCAAAACAGCGTTTAGGTCCAGCCCTGCACCGCGTGTGGCACACCTCACGGGCGGAGGAGGGAGGGGGGGGGAAGCGAGCGAGCGAGCGAACCACCAATGCGGAGCATCCTCCAGGCCTATCCGAGAATGGGCGGGCGAGGCAGTGGCCTCGAGGAGGAGGAGGAGGAGGAGGAGGAGGAGGAGGAGGAGGAGGGAGGAGGAGGAGGGAGGGAGGAGGAGGAGGAGGAGGAGGAGGGAGGGAGGAGGAGGACGACGAGGACGAGGCGGAACAGGAGGAGGAGGAGGAGGAGGAGGAGGAGGAGGAGGAGGAGGGGGAACGAGTCTCTCTCTCTCTCTCTGCACACATCTACACACACTAGAACCACGCGCGCTCGGGGGGAAAGCACGATGGGAGCGGGCCGCTTCGGGGCCCGCTCGCAGCGCCGGCGCCCCACAGCCCGTGCTAGGGTCAAACTCAACAAGCTCGCCTCGATAAGCCTGAAACTTCTTTTTGCAGAGCTGACACCGAAACAAACCTTTTCTTACTAGCACTGGTGCATGGCCCGCGGCAAGCAGCCTTTGCCCACTGACAACGTCAGCAGGAAGGCATGGGGCACGCAGAGGATCCGACAAGGTCAGCCTTGTTACGAGAACATGTGAGGGCCACCTCACGGCTGACCTCAAGGACGCGGCGCAAAACTCGTGAGGACAGATCACCCATGTCAGAGTTGAGCTGAACGCCTTCGGGACGGACCCCCCTCTTGCAGCGGCCACACAAGTAAAACAATCAGCACAAGCATCCAAAAAATGCTCGGCCACGCTGAGGTTCCACGCCGCACACGTCGAC
The DNA here is from genome assembly GCA_963575745.1 of Prorocentrum cordatum. Classification (NCBI taxonomy): domain Eukaryota; class Dinophyceae; order Prorocentrales; family Prorocentraceae; genus Prorocentrum; species Prorocentrum cordatum. Next base: position 259,525 of record CAUYUJ010019226.1, on the reverse strand, counting down.
GACGTGGCGCTGGCCTTTGTCCAGATTAGCTCGACTCGCCCCATCCACTGTCGAGACGATCCCAGATCAGGCCCCGCAAATCCATCATCGGCGAACTCACCGCGATCGAAGCTCTAGGGCGTCTGAGGGCCCGCACGAGGGGAAGGCAGTCCGAGAGCGCCACCATATGCCCGACGGCGCGGGCAAGAAGCATTAGGTCGGGCATGTCCTCCTACAGGGGGATCTTGAAAGAAAAATGAAAATATTCGACAAATGCTCAAAAATTGGCAATAATAGTCAAAGAGTCGTCCCCTGACTATTTTTTGCGTTTTGGGGGTATTCCTCCTGTAGAGGGACATGCCCGACTTACAAGAAGGACGAGGAAGGCGAGGGGCTCCGCCCTCGGACTGCCATGCTGCGGGGTGCGTAGCGTGCCACGCAAGGCTCCGTCGAAGCGAAAATCACCGGGAGCGCCAGTCGGGCCGCTGACCGCCCGCACCTCCTCAGACGCCAACATCTGATGAACCACCAGAGCCGTCCAAACTCCAGGTGCCTCCGCCGACGACCTGCCACTCCCCGACCGAACTCGGGCGAGACGGGCGGCGGAATGCGCTCCACGGCGGCAGCCAAGGCGGGCAAACCACGGGTCCAGGATGCTGCCGGGGCACACAGCCACGGCCTTCAGGGCCTCGGAACACAGCGGCTGGGGATCATGCACGGGGCTCGCGTCAATTTCGGCGATGCAAGTGTAGAACCAAACTCTGCGCATCGTGAATTCAGACGCTGATCCGCAGCGCTCACAAGTACTAGTGGACTAATAGCCAGACGCGCCCTCCTCTCGCTTTCGGGTCATAACTCGGGTCTCTGGCGGCCGTTCGGGACGAGTCTGCCCCCCTTGAACGCTCTCCGTGAGGCGCAACGGCTGAAAAGCATCCCGAGGCTGAAAAGCCCCAGAGAGCCTACGAGACCGTCCGAAAACCTGCAACATCGATCCTCGAGCCCCTTCTCCACTCCCATATCCTCGCGTCGCAGCGGCCACCATTCCGCTGTCCGGCACGTCGCAGGGGCGGATGACGCGCTTGACTGCTTCCAGCGAAGACATCTTGGGGGAAAGGCTTGCGGGGCGCAAGAGAGAAGGGACAGGGGAGGAGAAAGAGAGAGCATGAGGAGGAGGAGGAGGAGGAGGAGGAGGAGGAGGAGGGGGAGGAGGAGGAAGAAGAGGAAGAGGAGGCTCCAGAGGCTCCGAGAACGAGGCACCAGGCTAGCAGTAAGGTAATCCGCCACCGTGCCCTTGGGCGTGTTAGAATGCTCATGTGGTCCCTCTGGGAGTGATTTGTTATGCCTTCAAACCGCCCCCCCTGAAGTTGCTCCCCAGCACTCTTTGCGACCTCCAGACAGCCAAGATGGCCTCCAAGATGGCTACCAAGACAGCCAAGACGACAACATAACGCCTAAAAATGGCCCAAGATAGCTCAAGAGTCTTTCGAGACGGCCGCACGACGTCCCAAGAGGTCCCCCAGAGGGCCTCAAGACGGCACAATAGGCCTCCAAGACGGCCCAACAGAGCTCCAAGGGTCCCTCCTGGAGAGCCCGAGGGGGCCAAAACCATTGATTGTTCCTTGTCTCTGGAGGATGTGAAGGTTCTCGCCTGTTCGGGTTCCGACCGCCCAAGACGCCCCAAGAGACATCCAAGAGGCCTCCAAGATAGCTCCAAGGCAGCCCAAGAGGCTCCCAAGATGCCCCTGAGTCGGGCCAAGAGGACCCCAATGTTAGACCCCAAGACGGCCTTGAAGCGCTCCAAGAAAGCAACTAGACGGCCTTGGGCTGTCTTAGGCGGTCAGAAACCCAAATATGCCAGAACATATGGATCCTTCAACAAACCGAAGGACAATCGATGGTGTTGGCCTCCTCGGGCTCCCCTGGAAGGCCTCTTGGAGACCTCTTGGGACATCGGGGGGGCCAATTGAGCTGTATTGAGGCCTTCATGGGAACCTCATGACCTCCAGGACGGCTTTCAAGGCAGCCAAGATGACACCAAGATGGCCCAAGATGGCCCAAGATAGCTTGAGAGGCTCCCAAGAGGGCCTCAAGACAGATCACAAAGCCCCCAAGACAGCCCGAGAGGGCTCCAAGATACCCTCCTGGAGGCCCGAGGAGGCCAAAACCATTGATTTCCTCATGCAATTGAAGGAGTTTGAAAGTTCTCGCCTGTTCGGGTTTCCACCCGCCCCAAGAGGGCCCATCAAACCTCTTAGGGGCCTACAAGATAGCTCCAAGACAGCAAAAGAGACCCCCAAGAGGGCCTCAAGTCGACCCAAAAGATCCAAAGATCGCCCAAGGGACTCCCTAGAGGGCCTCAAGATGAACGTGAACTCCCCCAAGCGGGCAACAACATTGCCGAGAGAGGCCCCCAACGCGGAATCCATAGGCGTCAGACGGGCCAAGAATCCCCTAAGACAGACCCCAAGAGGCCCCAAGAAATTTTCAGGAACTGCCAGAAGGCCCCCGGGAGGCCCCTAGAAGGCCCCCAAAAGCCTTCTCCTCCTCATCCTCACGTTCTTTCGCTCTCCTCCGCCTCCTCCTCCTCCTCCTCCTCCTCCTCCTCCTCCTCCTCCTCCTCCTCCTGCCCCTCATCCCCCACCTCCTCATCCTCCTCCTCCTCCTCCTTCTCCTCCTCCTCCTCCTGCTCCTGCTCCTGCTCCTCCTCCTCCTCCGCCTCCTCCTCCTCCGCCTCCTCTCATCCTCCTCCTCCTCCTCCTTCTCCTCCTCCTCCTCCTGCTCCTGCTCCTGCTCCTCCTCCTCCTCCGCCTCCTCCTCCTCCGCCTCCTCTGCCTCCTCCTCCTCCTGATCCTCCTCCTCCTCCTCCTCCTCCTCCTCCTGCTCCTCCTCCTCCCCACCGCACGGACGAAGACAAGGTCGGGATCACGACCCGCCCCAATGTAGACTAATCGTCGGATTTGCGTTATTCGTACACTCGGCCTCCTTCCTGCTACGCTGTTGCACAGGCGTGGTGGCGGTGTTTGCCGGAGGCAGCTGGATAAGAGGAAGAAGAAGAGGATGGACGAGGAGAAGAAGAAGGGATGAGGAGGAGGACGACGACGACGGCGACGGCGACGAGGGGGAAAGGGGGACGGAAGAGAACGCAAGAGGAGGATGGGGAGGAGGAGAACGCAAGAGCTGTCGGGGTGGCCCCAAGGCCCCAGCCCTTGCAGCAGAACCGACCACCGCCACGCTGGCCTTCTAGTGCCTACCAGGGTGACCCAGGTCGCCAGGGCTGGACCCGCCTCGAAATCCTGGTCGGAACGCTTTCTGGGATAGACCGGGGCCAGTGTGGCGATTTTGAGAGAGGGAAGGATGAGGAGGTCGACGACGAAGAGGAGGACGAGGGAGCAGGATGTGGAGATCGAGGATTCCAGGGCCCAGGACGAAGATGAGGAGGACGAGGACGAAGAGGAGGAGGACGAGGAGGACCGCGAGGAGCAAGAAGAGCCAGAGGCGCAAGAGGAGCAAGAGGAGCAAGAGCAGCAACTACATGAGGAGCAGGAGGAACAGGAGAAGCAGAAGGAGCAGGAGAAGGTCCTCGCCAAAGATCCCCCCTCCTCTGTCCTGCCTGCATCTGCCTATGTCTCTGCCGCTTGGTTTCTGCCGACTCCGTCCCGTCGCGACCAGAGAAAGGGTACACCCGGGAGGACACAGGTTCCGAGGGCAGCGTGGAGCAGACAGGCCACATTACACGTGCTTCGAGAAGACAACGATTGGCAGGACAGAATGGCACCCTTGACTTTACAAGGGCGATGTCTGTCTGCGTTTCCGCTCGTCCGCCAGACCGTCCACCCACCCGTCCGTTCGTTCGTCTGCGTTCATTGCCTGCCTCCGCCTGTGCTGGTCTGCTGGTCTGCGACTCCACAAGCCTGCGTATCCCTCTCTCTCCATCGCTCACGCTCCCTCCACACCAGCTCGCGACACCGACGCGGCCCCGGACGGGGCAGCACGCCAGCGTCGTCGGAGCCCACATCACGCTTCATCGGAGCCCCCTCGGGCAAGACGCGGGAATCTCGCTGCGGCGCACGCAGGGAGGAGGAGGAGGCGGAGGCGGAGGAGGAGGAGGAGGAGGAGGACTAGGAAGGGTTTTTTCTCTCTCTCTCTCTCTCTCTGCGTCTCCCTTTCTCTTTCTCACCTTGCGCCTGCCCGCTCGCGTGCCAGCCTGTGACTGTCCCTGTCCGCCCCTCCCACGAATACCTCCGCCCGTCAGTGCCCCGTCCTCCCATCCCTCGCTCCGCCTCCAGAGGGCAGAAGACAAGCCCTCACCCCTCCCTGCCCTTCCCCCTCGCTCCCCTCCCCTCCATCCCTCACTCCCTCCCCTCCCCTCCCTCCCTCCCTCCCCTCCCTCCAGTCCCTTCCCTCCACCTCTAGAGGGCAGGAGACAGACCCTCACTCGAATAAGCGGCCCTGTGAGCGAAGCCCCATAGTAAGCGCACCTCGAAGAGGGAACCGACCAAGACAGCACCAATTAGTAAACGACCAGGACTGTCGAGTAAACGCTGGTTATGGGGGTGGGATGGTGTTTCCTAATGCGGAGAAAGATACGAAGGGGAGTAGAAGCAGGAGGAGGAGGAGAAGGAGAAATGGAGAAAGAGGAGGACGGCGAAGAAAGGCTCGGAGTTGCAAAACGAATTCACGTCGTTCCTCCTCCTCCTCCTCGTCCTCCTCCTCTTCCTCCTCCTCCTCCTCCTCGTCCTCCTCTTCCTGCTCTAACTCCTTATCGTCCTCTCTCCCTCCCTCCCTCCCTCCCTCCCTCCCCGCCTCCTCCTCCTCCTCCTCCTCATCCTCCTCCTCCTCCTCCTCTTCCTCCTCCTCCTCCTCCTCCTCCTCATCCTCCTCGTCCTCCTCCTCGTCCTTCCTCTTCCTCATTCCTCCTTCCCTCCTCCCTCCTCCCTCCTCCTCCCTCCTCCCCTCCTCCTCCTCTCCTGCTCCTCTTCCTCCTCCTCCTCCTCCTCCTCCTCCACATCATCATCATCATCATCATCATCATCATCATCATCATCATCATCATCATCATCATCATCATCGTCATAATCGTCATCATCGTCATCATCGTCATCATCGCCATCATCCTCATCATTATCAGCATCACCATGATCATCATCATCATCATCACCATCATCATCATCATCAGCAGCAGCACCATCATCAGCATCGTCATCACCATCATCATCAGCATCACCATCATCACCACCATCAGCATCACCATCATCAACATCAGCATCAGCATCAGCATCCTCCTCATCATCATCCTCATAATCATCATCATGATCATCCGCATCATCACCAGCCTCATCATCGTCATGAACCTCATCATCATCAGTAGCAGCAGCAGCAGCACCAGCATCAGCATCAGCATCAGCATCATCATCAGCATCATCTGCATCACAACCAGCATAACCACCATCATCATCATCAGCAGCAGCATCATCAGCATCCGCATCATCATCGGCATCATCAGCGTCACCATCATCATCATGATCAGCATCATCAGCCGCAACAGCATCATGATCATCAGTATCATCATCACCACCGTCATCATCATCATCATCATCATCAGCATCATCATCATCATCATGAATCATCACCGTAATCATCATCATCACCCAACATCATCATCAGAAGCAGTATCGCCACCACCAGCACCATCATCAGCAGCAGCATCATCAGCATCTTCATCATAATCAGCATCATCCGCATCATCATCATCATCATCATCATCATCAGCAGCATCAGCATCACAACCAGCATAATCATCATCATCATCATCATCGTCGTCATCATCCTCAGCATCATCATCATCATCATCATCCTCATCATCATCATCATCATCACCATCATCCTCATCATCATCATCCCCCTCCTCTCTCTCTCTCCTCCTTCCCATCCTCCCTCCCTCCCTCCCTCCCTCCTCCCTCCCTCCCTCCCTCCATTCTCCTTCCGTCGTCGTCCTTCCTGTTTCCTCCTCCCCCCGTCCTCCTTCCTCATCGGTCTTTCCTCCTCCCTCCTCCCCCTCCTCCGCCTCCTTTTTCCTCCTTCCCCCTGCCTGTGTCTTCTTCCCACAATCCTCCTTCCCCCTTCCTCCTCCGTTTTCCCTCCTCCCTCCTCCTCTTCCTCCTCCTCCTCCTCCCCCGCCTCTTCCTCCTCTTCCACCTCCTCCTCCTCATCCTCCTCCCCCGCCTCCTCCTCATCCTCCTCCTCCTCCTCCTCCTCCTCCTCCTCCTCCTCCTCCTCAGCATCATCAGCATCATCATCACCAGCAGCATCAGCAGCATCATCACCAGCATTATCACCAACATCATAATCAACATCAGCATCAACATCAGCATCAGCATCAGCAGCATCATCAGCATCATCAGCATCATCAGCAGCAAAAGCATCAGCATGCGCACCCCCAGCATCAGCAGCATCATCACCACCAGCACCGTCAGCATCCGCATCATCGTCGACTTTACCATCATAATCAGCCTCATCATCATCAGCATCATCATCATCATCATCATCATCATCATCATCATCATCATCATCATCGTCATCATCATCGTCACCAGTATCATCAGCATCAGCATCAGCATCATCGTCATCAGAATCAGCATCATAGTCAGCATCGTCATCGACATCACCAGCATCAGCATCGTCAGCAGAATCCGCATGAGCATAATTGTCGCCAGCAGCCGCATCACCATCAGCATACCCAGCATCAGCAGCAGCATCATCACCAGCAGCATCGCCTAAACATCATCATCAACATCAGCATCATCACAATCAGCATCAGCATCACCATCGTCACCATCAGCATCACCATCCTCACCATCATCATCCTCATCATCGGCAGCATCAGCATCCGCATCATAAGCATCGCAATCACCACCATCAACAGCATCATCGTCAGTTTCATCATTCTGATCATGAGCGCCACCCTCACCATCATGAGCATCAGCATCCGCAGCAGCATCAACACCAGCATCGTCATCATCGTCATCATCACCATCATCACCATAATCAGCATCATCAGCATCAGCATCATCGCCATTGTCATTATCGTAATCGTCATCGCCGTCATCATCAGCATCATCATCCGAAGCATCATCAGCAACACATCAACAACATCAGCGTCAGAAACGACATACCTCATTACATCATCGGCATCATGATCACCCGCCTCATCATCAACATCATCATCAGCAGCAGCATCAGCATTAATATCAGCACCAGCATCATCATCACCATCATCACCATTACACTCACCATCATCATTATCAGCATCATCATCATCGTAAGCAGCAGCATTATCAGCATCAGCATCAAAATCATCATCGGAAGATCGGGCACTTGTTCAGCACTCGCGGGTCGATGTGCTGCTCGCTCCCGCCATCGCTCCGTGTTGCCCCTCTGGATGCACCTCCTTGTCCCTGTTCTGCTGCGAGCCGTGCTGGTCATTCCTGGTCGAGCTGCTGGCGCATTTCTCCGAGTGCCTGGGCCGGCTGCTCGAGCGTCTCCCGCCAGTCCGTCCGAGGATCGAAATCTAGCTCCGCGCCACCATGTTGCGATCTACATTGGTATGTGATGGAAAAACTGTTCCTCTCAAGCTCCTAAGCCGAAGGCTACGGAACACGACACGTCACACCATGCTCGCCTACGCCTTGCCTTGCATATAAAGCACAAGCACCTAACTATCATGAGTAGCATTATCATTATTATGCCGATGGATATTAGTCACAATAGTAGTAATCGTACTATTACCCTGATTCAGGTAACATTCCTAATATTAGTATTGTTCTTGTCCGTGGTATGTTTCTTCTCCTTATTCTTATATTCGTAGCGTCGCATTACTATTCTTGTTAATATCATTACATCGATTTATCATTCGTATGATTGCTATGATTATTCTGATTAGTTGTACTAATGATATTAATCGTTATCATTTCCTCCTCCTCCTCATCATCATCAGCAGCATCACCATGATCATCATCAGCAGCAGCATCAACATCATCAGCATCATTATACTGATCATCATCACCATCATCAACATCAGCACCATCACCATCATCATCATCATCATCATCATCATCATAATCATCATCATCATCATCATCATCATCATCATCATCATCATCATCATCATCATCATCATCATCATCATCATGATCATCATCATCAGCAGCATCATCATCAGCAACAGCAGCATCATCATCCTTTTACTGCCCGCCCTCCTCCTCCTCATCATCATCCTCCTCACCCTTCTCCCTCCCTCCCTCCCCCTCCTCCCGCGGGCGGGCGGCGCTGGGCGACCTCTGGGGAGAGCCCGCCATGGACGCAGAAGATCTTGTCGTCTACAGTCTCGCGCGGGGAGGGATGAGGGAGGAGAGAGGAGTGGGGAGGAACTGCAGCTCCCCTCGTCGTGAAAAAAAACACCACGGGAGGTTTTTACCATTTTTCGGCCTCTGGGGTCCTCACAACGACTCGGGATGAAAAACCGGTCCACGGGTAGGGGTCGAGATCTCCGAGGGTCCGATGGTGAAAAAACACGACGTCGGAGTTCTAGGGTTCGCGAATTGCTCCGTGTCCCCGCTGCCCGAGCAGAAACGACGGAGTGCAACGAGCGGGTGGCGACTGCGTGCAGCGGCCACCCCTGTCACTCTGCACGGCCCTGGCTATCTCACCAAGGCCACTTCGGGGCAGGGCCTGGGCATCCCCCTGACCCGACGGCATTATTACGTTCACATTCTGGCGCTTTTCCTCGCGTTCGGCCTCTGCGGGCCATCCTCCGGCCTCGGGACCATCAGAAATGGATCTGGGGCGGGCATTGATGAAATCACACCGTCGGATGTCTTTGGGCCCCCGAGGTGGCACCAGGGGCAGAGATGCGCGGCGCGTGCCCTCGATCAAGATGAGGGAAGATCGAGCTGGTCGATGAGAGAACGTCGATGCAGCTTCTGTTGTCGGCATCGCGCGAACGTTTCGCCCCTTGCGGGGCTCATCTGAGCCAAACCTGCCCACTGACGGTGTACATTCAGAAGGGTATGGAAGCCGTGCCCTGCCCCAACAGGCGTGCAAGAAAGGATCGTGGAATACACGTGCCTGCCTGCCTGCCTCCCCTTCCCTTCCCTTCCCTCCCCCCACACCCCATCCCACACCACCCTGCCTTGCACCCCTCCCCTGCCTCCCCCATTTGCCTCAATCCCCCCGCTGCACTGCTTCTGGCGGGAGGCAGTCGTGCCCACAATCCGTCTCCCCGCGTGGTCCGAGCGGCGCTTCCCAAACCTCCCTGTCCCCTATTACCTCTCGCTTCCCATGTCGATCCCTCCCTGACCCCCCCCTCCCCCAGACCCCGCTCGACCCCCCTCCGCTGCCTTGTTTCCCTGTCCTCACCTCCCTTTCCCTCCCAACTCCTTTTCTACAGTCGGGCTGCTGAAAGAAGGAACGCTAAATAAGGAATGAAGCCCCTCTGTGGCTTCAAAAAAGCCTGGGTGCACGAGAAAGGCTAGAGGAACAACCACGGAAGGACGTAAGGAACATCGAGCCCCTTCCGAATCCAAACTGCTACTTATTTCAGCGTCTTGGCTGTATTCAGCTCCCAGCTCCCAGCTCCCCTCCCCCACCACGTTTTCCCTCCTCCGATACGCCGCCCCCCCCCAAGTCGCTCTACACCACCCCCTTCTGCCCCTCGGCCGCTCGCGCCGCACAGAACGGCAGTTTGTTGAAGAGGTCACAGAAGACCTTCCAGATCTGGCGGGCCGCCGATGCGTCGGGCGTTGCAGATGGAGGAAGAGGCAGAATCGTCCAAGCATCACCATCATCATCATCATCATCATCATCATCATCATCATCATCATCATCATCATCATCATCACCACCACCATCATCATCATCATCATCATCATCATCATCATCATCATCAGCATCATCATCAGCATCATCATCATCATCATCATCATCATCAGCATCAGCATCATCATCATCATCATCATCATCATCATCATCATCACCACCACCACCACACCATCATCATCATCATCATCATCATCATCATCATCATCATCATCATCATCATCATCATCATCATCATCATCATCATCATCATCATCTTCATCATCATCATCATCATCATCATCGTCATCGTCATCGTCATCAGCATCATCATCAACAGCATCATCATCATCATCGTCATCGTCATGATCATCACCACCCGCACAATTACCTTCACCACCAACATTAACAACATGATCCGCACCATCAGCACCTTCGTTATCACCCTCATCATCAGCATCAGCATCACCATCATCACCATCACCACCATCATCAGCACGTTCATATGCACCTTCGTCCCGATCCGGATAAGCAGAGGCAAAGCACGTGCCCTGGATCGCGCGAAACTCAACACGACGCCCAAATTCCCCCCAAGAAGACGGCAATCACGGACCGCAACTCACAAGAAACCAACTCTAGCCAATCTTTCGTGGACGGTCATCTTCTTCCCCCGAGCATGGCAAACCAGAACCCTCCAGCCCTCCTCGACAAGACCTTCGAACGGTACCTCGGGGAAGGACGAATCCTGATCCCCATGTTCAGAGAGTTCCTCCAACGACGGCGGCGGCGTGACAAAGACAAGCACGCCGACGAGGTCGAAACACGAAAGAGAGCAGCCACGAGGCTGGGCGGCATCAAGGCGAACGAAACGCGCCCCCTCCTGTACCCTGGGGAGCCGCCCAGGTACAAGATCTGACAGCCGCACAAGATCCTGGCACGTCTGGGCAAGAAACGCACGTAATAACTATAGGCGTCTAGCTGCGGTTTCAATCAGGGCGTAACAAAGGCATAAGGTACATGAACGCCTGGGCTTGTTCGCAAACCGTCAGCCACAAAGGCGCGTAAGAGTGTCGAACTGAACGCGCGAACTTAGAAGACGAAGCGAAGCAGGCCAGCAAAGGCCGCTGCCACATAGCCAGGCAGGCGACGTGGCCCAAGAAAAACTCGAGCCTTGCCAGCAACCTTCTGAGATTCAAGGATGGCCTCGGGATCCACGGCGGTTCTCCCAGTTGCACGCCCCAGCAAGACTGAAACAACCCAATGAGGCATTGACTTCGACCCCAAAAGCCTCCCGAACCTGACCCGCTTCATGAAGCCCATAGGACTGCACCCAGCTGGCATCCATGACGCCTCTGATGCGATCCAGGGATGTCGCCTAGAACACAAGACTCGTCGCCCCCCCGAAACGTCCGCGGTGTCCAAACAAACGTAGAAGACGGGCGGGGGGTTCTTACCTAAGTATGATGAGGCCGGTTACTGTCCTCCAAGGACCCCGCCCTTCCCACCCCAGCCGCTTCGCACACCAGGCGTGCATGTTCACGTTGATTCGAGAAGACAGACCAGGAGAAGCCCATGGAGAGCACGGCCATGGAAGCCGAGACGAGACCATTTACAGGAACTTCCTGCCCCGAGCACGCGCTAGATCCAACTCCCCAACTCGCACAGGGGCGAATGAAATAATCACCAAGCGTGTTGTCTATGCCAAACATGCGCGAACAGTTGTCGACGTCGACATTGAGCGAAGTCTCACACAAATCCACCACCCCATCTTCGACCTCCTGCAAACGAGCGAAACCCCCTGGAATCGCCAACAAAGTTTCTGGATGAAGCCGCGCGTCGATAATGAGTCTCCGTCGTCAACTGTTTTTCTCATAACGAAGAAAGGAATGGCGATCACTTTTGGCGCGGTCGACCATCTGACCGAGCCTCGAGCGCGCAGCCTCTTCGGAAAACGCGCGTACTCGCGCCGTCAAGCGCGCAGCTTCTGGTCAAAATGCGGGTTGCCAAACGCGCTAAACTCTCTCACTTGCATCACTTCTTTTACCTCTCAAATCATGCCCCCCTGGAAACCCTCCTCGGCGCCCGTCCTCCTCAGACAATCACTCCTGCGAAAGATTCCAAACCCGGATCCCTCCCGGCAGCGAGACGAGGTCACGGTCGAACCGACAACGGCGGAGGCAGCGCGATCGCAACCAGACCTGCTCTGGAGGAGCTCGCGAAAAGCTCCGCCTTATTCAAAAAAATCCAGGCTGGAGGCTGGTCAGCAACGCGCCCGTCAACAGAACTTTGAATCTGGCCGAGCACGGACTGATCGACGATGGGGCTCTGAGCTTTTAGTCGTAAAGCCAACCGAAGCCATTCACCACATTCCCGAATTCGCGCGATTGATGGCACCCGAGTTTGACTCTCCACCTGCATCTCCTCGAGCGCCGCGACGGAGAAGGAAGACGTTACTCATGAAGAAGCAGAGGCACTTGCGCCCTCCCACCTTCGTCGCTCCAGCCTGCAAATGTGCCGCGGGCATCACCAGTCCTCCTTGTCCCCATACTTTCCATCATTACCGTTCTTCTTACCACGACAGAGCGTGACCTTGACCTCATCCCTCAGAACCTTGGCCCCCCCCCCGTCTGCTCGATCGCCCACCTCCGTTGCCGCGAAGGTGCGAAGCGCGAAAGCAATCATCTGCCGGCGCCGACCATGCCCAGAACACTTTCCCGCAATCTCATAATTGGGGTTGGACGGTTTGGTGCCATGCGCCTCTACAGTAGCCTGCCACCTATACCCGAGCCGCTCGAACGGTCACAGGTCACAGCCAAACTCGAAGAGCTCCGTCATCAACCTCATTTCATGATAGAAAAGAATGGTCGTTTTCGCTCCAGCCCACCGTTTGCGAGTCTCGCCAGCCAAAGAGACGGCGCCATCTGAAGCTGGGCGAAGCACATCATCAACCACAAGAGAGCATTGGGAACATTGAAATCCCCACCTCTGATCAACTCATGCGCAGCGGTTGGAGGGCTTCGCCGCCACTGAATCCGCCGACACCTCCGTACCTATGCAAACCACCTCGCGATCACCAGCGAACTGAAACTCCGAGACCACCCAGACCATGTCAACCTCGGGCCCGTCAGCGACGCCCGCGGCCGCTAGAGGTGGAAGAGGTGACGGCGAAGCCCAAGCAAGCTGGCCTAGAAGCAACCGAAAATGCCTCACATTGAAACTGTCGTCGGACACCCTGCACTGACCAACCTCCTGGAATCAATTGCCGATGATGGCTTGCTTCGCCTCCGCCCTGAGCGCCTGGAACTAGACCCAAGAGACGATCCCCTTGAAACGGTAGAGCGGTCGAGGCAGAGCACCTCCGCCAGCACGGGCCCGAAGCAGCACGCAGGGAACGTGACCACAGTTTCCAGTCATCTCAATAACCTCCGCATCACCGTCGAAGTCTGGGGATGATGTACTCTTCACGCGAGAAACGTTCTCTGACTCGACCTCTCGTAGAGGAAACCTCCCATGTCCGTAGCCACATACCTCATATCAGGCTACGACGTCTGCGCCAGGAACTTCTTCATTGTAGTCAATGATCACTGCTCGACTCGGCCACGACCTTTTACTCGAGGAGCTCCGATTCTCCTAGGGCAGCACTAGCGCGTGAGAACCACGCCGCACACTACACCCGGCAGCATCCCAACGAGGCCAACTAACACGGGCGTTCGCGATGAACAGAGTCTTGTTGAAGGAGTCGGCTGGCACCTGGCACACTAGATGCGACGGCGGTGGCGGAAGCGAGCAGACGCAATCTGGCACTCTCGGACGATCCTGCAGCCGTGAACAATAGTAGAAGTAGTCGGGACAACCCTGTAAGCATCGTCATCAGCAGCAGCTGCAGCAGCAGCTTCACCATCATCATCATCATCATCATCATCATCAGCAGCAGCAGCAGCAGTATTATCAGCATCAGCATCATCAGCAGCCTCAGCATCATCATCATCATCAGCATCATCAACAGCATCATCAGTATCAGCATGATCATCATCATCATCATCAGAATCATCATCATCAGCAGCAGCATGGCCATACTCGAAAACATCAGCATCAGCAGCAGCAGTAGCATCGTCATCAGCATCATCATCGTCATCAGCATCAGCAAATTTGACATCATGACCATCATCATCATCACCGTATTGATAAGAAGAAGAGGAACCATCATCATCAGCATCATCAGCATCAGCATCATCATCATATCATCATCATCATCATCATCAGCATCATCATCAGCATCGTCATCATCATCAGTATCATCAGCGTAATCATCATCAGCATCATCATCAAAATCGGTATGGGCCTCAACCTCACCATCATCAATATCAGCCGCAGCAGCGTCATCACCATCCGCGTCGTAATCAGCATCAACATCATCATCATCAGCAGCATCATCAGCATCATCAGCATAATCATCATCCTCATCAGCAGCAGCATCAGCATCAGCATCAGCATCAGCATCAGCATCAGCATCAGCATCAGCATCAGTATCATCATCAGCATCGTCAGCATCATCATCACCGTCATCGGCAACGTCATCAGCATCCTCACCATCATCATCATCATCATCAGCATCGTCATCATCCTTGCCGTCAGCGTCACCAACTCCCACAATAACAACAATCGCGGTAACACGAATAGCAACAACGATAACAACAACAACAACAACAACAACAACAACAACAACAACAACAACAACGACAACGACGACAGCAACAGCAACAGCAACAGCAACAGCAACAACAACAACAACAACAACAACAACAACAACAACAAGGGCAGGGACATTCCCTGGGCCCCAGCGCTCGGGCTCCTCCAGCGCTCTCCTCCTTTGGGGGGCAGGGACCCTTCCCAGGCCCCGGAGCGTCCGGGGACCCCCCCCCCCCCGGAACAACACAACACAACAACGGTCCGGGTTCATTGAAAAAATTACCCTGGCGACGTACCCAACCCCTGCGCAAAAGCGGGGCGCAAATAGTTTAGGATACTATATAAGGGGGCGATGACGGAGCGAGGGTTACATATGTCTGCAGACGGAATTCGGGAGACTCGCAGGACACTGGCTACAGAAAAAGGGCTTGATAAAGCTGATGAGTTACAATTCCTGAGCACTCCTAGCCACTTCGAAAACGGGGATCACAGCAGGCCTCGAAAGTGGCGACAGTTTCACAGATCGCAGCCCCGCAGGGATGGCGAGGTCTAATTTGGGTCCGCGCGTGGCGTCACTGTGCTGGGCCCCCCAGCAGGCCTCGAAGTGGCGACAGTTTCACAGATCGCAGCCTCCAGGGGATGGCGAGGTCTCATTTGAATCTGCCCGTGGCGTCACTGCGCTGGGCCCCCCAGCAGGCCTCGAAAGTGGCGACAGTTTCACAGACGCAGCCCCCAAGGGATGGCGAGGTCTCGTTTGAATATGCCCGTGGCCGTAACTGTGCAGGGCCCCCCAGCAGGCCTCGAAAGTGGCGACAGTTTCACAGATCGCAGCCCCCCCAGAGATGGCGAGGTCTCATTTGAATCCGCGCGTGGCCCTCACTGTGCTGGGCCCCCCAGCAGGCCTCGAAAATGGCGACAGTTTCACAGATCGCAGCCCCCCAGGGATGGCGAGGTCTCATTTGAATCTGCCCGTGGCGTCACTGTGCTGGGCCCCCCAGCAGGCCTCGAAAATGGCGACAGTTTCACAGATCGCAGCCCCCCAGGGATGGCGAGGTCTCATTTGAATCTGCCCGTGGCCCTGTCACTGTGCTGGGCCCCCCAGCAGGCCTCGAAAATGGCGACAGTTTCACAGATCGCACCCCCCCAGGGATGGCGAGGTCTAATTTGAATCTGCGCGTCGCCCTCACTGTGCTGGGCCCCCCAGCAGGCCTCGAAAATGGCGACAGTTTCACAGATCGCAGCCCCCCAGGGATGGCGAGGTCTAATTTGAATCTGCCCGTGGCGTCACTGTGCTGGGCCCCCCAGCAGGCCTCGAAAATGGCGACAGTTTCACAGATCGCAGCCCCCCCAGGGATGGCGAGGTCTCATTTGAATCTGCCCGTGGCCCTCACTGTGCTGGGCCCCCCAGCAGGCCTCGAAAATGGCGACAGTTTCACAGATCGCAGCCCCCCAGGGATGGCGAGGTCTAATTTGAATCCGCGCGTGGCCCTCACTGTGCTGGGCCCCCCAGCAGGCCTCGAAAATGGCGACAGTTTCACAGATCGCAGCCCCCCAGGGATGGCGAGGTCTAATTTGAATCTGCGCGTGGCCCTCACTGTGCTGGGCCCCCCAGCAGGCCTCGAAAATGGCGACAGTTTCACAGATCGCAGCCCCCCCAGGGATGGCGAGGTCTACTTTGAATCTGCGCGTCGCCCTCACTGTGCTGAGCCCCCCAGCAGGCCTCCAAAATGGCGACAGTTTCACAGATCGCAGCCCCCCCAGGGATGGCGAGGTCTACTTTGAATCTGCGCGTCGCCCTCACTGTGCTGGGCCCCCCCGCAGGCCTCCAGAATGGCGACAGTTTCACAGATCGCAGCCCCCCAGGGATGGCGAGGTCTACTTTGAATCTGCGCGTCGCCCTCACTGTGCTGGGCCCCCCAGCAGGCCTCGAAAATGGCGACAGTTTCACAGATCGCAGCCCCCCGCAGGCAAGACAGGAAGAGGCAGGGAGGGAAGAGGAGGAGGAAGGAAGGAGTGGAGACCACACTGCTCTATTCAAAAAGAATACCCAACCAAGGAGGGTTGGGAACAAAAAACCCCAACTCTATCAGAGGTGGACCCATCCTTCATGCCATGTTGCAATGTCTGCACCAGCGAAGCGCTGGAATCCGATGGGAATCCGATGGGAATCCGATGGGAATCCTACGAATCCTATAGGAATCCGATAGGATGCCTATGAGTCCTATTCGAATCCTATAGGAATCCTCTATAGGTCCTAGATGGATCCTGTAGGAATCCTATAGTAATTCTGTATAGATTCTATACGGATCCTATAGGAATACGATGAGAATCCTAAGAATCCGATGGGAATCCTATGGGACTCCGACGAAACCGATGGGAACCCTATGGGAATATTATGAATCCTCTGGGATTTCTATGGGAATCCTACGAGTCCTATGGGATTCCGATGGGAACCCTGCGAGTCCTATAGGATCCTTATGGGAATCCTACAGGACCTAGGATTCCTATGGGAATCCTACAGGAAGCCTCTAGGACCCCCATGGGAATCCAACAGGAAGTCTTTCCTAGGAATTCCAAGTATCCTACAGGAATCCTATAGGAATCCTATGGGAATCATATGGGAACTCTATAGGAGTCTTACGAATCCCATAGGCGTCCGATGGGAATCCTTAGAAGCCTTTGGGAATCCCATGGGCAGCCTCTAGGAATCCTATGGGAATCCTAAGAAGCCTGTGGGAATCCTATAGGAAGCCTCTAGGAACCCGATGGGAATCCTAAGAAGCCTTTGGGCATCCTATCGGAAGCCTCTAGGAATCCGATGGGATGTTTAAGAATCCTGTGAGAATCCTATAGGAAGCCTCTAGGAATCCTATAGGACTCTTACGAATCCCATAGGAGTCCGATGGGAATCCTAAGAAGCTTTTGGGAATCCTACAGGAAGCCTGTAGGAGTCCGATGGGAATCCTAAGACGCCTTTGGGAATCCTATAGGAAGCCTTTATCAATCCTATGGGCAGCCTAAGAAGCCTGCCTGGGAATCTATAGGAAGCCTCTAGGAATTCTATGGGAATCCGAAGAAGCCTTTGGGAATATCATGGGGAGCCTCTAGGGATCCTATAGGAGTCTGACGAATCCCACAAGAGTCCTATGGGAATCCTAAGAAGCCTTTGGGAATCCTATGGGAAGCTCTAGGAGTCCTATAGGATTCTTACGAACCCCATAGGAATCCTATGGGAATCATATAGGAAACCTAGGAGGCTTCTTAATAATCCTATAGGAAGCCTAAAAATCATATGAGAAGCATAGGAAACCTATTGGATTCCTATGGGAATCCTAAGAAGCAGCTAGGAATCGTAGCTTGAGAATCTTCTAGGAATCCTAAGAATCCGATGGAGCCTGTAGGATTCCTCTGGGAATCTTATCTGGATCCTATACGAATCCTATAGGAATCCGATGGAAACCCTGGGAATCCTAGATGCATCCTGTAGGAATCATATAGGAAACCTACAGGAACCCTATGAACCGCGACTCCCAAAAGAGCCCGAAAGAATCGCAAACATCGTTACGGAATCCACTCGGACCCCTATGAATCCTATACGAAGCCTTAGTATTCCTATAGGAATCCGATGAATCCTATAGAATCCTGTAGGCATCCCATAGGAACCCTATAGGGACCCGATGAATCCTGTACGAATCCTCTTAAAATCCTCTGGAAATTCTATGGATCCTCTATGAATCCCATCGGAATCCCGTAGGAATCCTATGAATCCAATACGAACCCTATAGGAATCAAATGAATCCTGTATGGATCCTGTAGGAAGTCTATAGGAAGCCTAAAGGAATCATATGAGTCCTACAGGAACCCCATAGGCATCCAATGAATCCGATAGGAATCCTATAAGAATCCAATGAATTTTGCACGAATTCCATAAGAATCCTATAGGAATCCTATACGAATCCCAAAAGAATCCTATAGGAGTCCTAAGAATCCTATAAGAATCCCAATAGGAACCCTATGAATCCTATACGAATCCTTAGGAATCCCATAGGAGTCCGATGACTCCTATATGAATCCTGTAGGAATCCTATAGGAACCCTGTAAGGATCCTATGAATCCTATACGAACCCTATGGCAATCCCATGGGCATTCGAAAATCCTGGGCGAATCCTATGCGAATACTATGGGAATCCTATAGGAATCCAAGATGACTCCTATACGAATCCTATAGGAATCCTATAGGTCCGATATGAATCCTCCAGGAATCCGATAGGAACCCTAGGGATCCTATAGGAACCCTGTAGGGATCCTATGTATCCTATACAAATCCCATGGGAATCTTGTAGGAATTCTATAGGGCTTGTATGAATCCTATCGGAATCTCATAGGAATCCAATGAATCCTGTACGAGTCCCAAAAGAATCCTATAGGAACCCTATTCGAATCCTATAAGAATCCTATAGGAATCTTATGATCCTATATGAATCCTGTAGGAACCCGATGGGCAGCCTAAAAAGGAAGCCTATGAATCCTGCACGAATCCGGAAGGAATCCTATAGGCATCCAGAGAGTCCTAAAGGAATCCCATCGGAATCCTATAAATCCTTTACGAATCCTTTGGATTCCTATAGGCATCCGATGAACCCTATATGAATCCTGTAGGAATCCTATAGGAATCCTGTAAGAATCCGATGAGTCCTATAGGAAGCCTACAGGCATTCTATGAATCCTATACGAATCCAAAAGGAGCCCCATAGGAGCCTTATGAATCCTGAACGAATCCAAAAGGCATCATATAGGAATCCTATGAATGGTATACAAATCCTATGCGAATCCTATAGGGCCGGTGGATTGTGAGAAAGTCTCAGGCGGGAGCCCTCGGCGTTGTTGTTGTTGGGGGGGCAGCCCGGGGCACGACGCGCGTCCCTATTCAACAACAACAACAACAACAACAACAACAACAACAACAACAACAACAACAACAACAACAACAGTCATTTTAAGACTGTTCGCCCTTATCTGCTCGAGTGTCCAGTAACGCGCATTTCCCAAACCCTCGATACTCGCCCTCTTCGTCTTCGATCGAACCCCTTTTGGGGGGTATACCTTTCTTCCCTGCACGCCGGGCCCCGGCAAGCGGCGAAGCGGCCGCGGACCGTCGGCCTGGCCAGCGGCAGCGCTGATCGGCGGGGCCGCCGCGGACCGTCGACCCGACCCCTAGAGGGACTGACAGGGGACCGACCACGACGATGACGACGACGACGACGACGAACGAAAGCGAGAGCGAGAGAGAACGACAGCAGCGCCACGAAGGACACGAAGTAGGCCACGAAGGGCGACAGCGGGGACACGAAGGGAATGCGTATGGGGCCACGAAGAGCGCGAACGAGCGGGGGCCACGAAGGGCAGATAATGCGGGGCCACAGAAGGCAACGATGGGGCCACTGAGGGTAGCGACTGGGCCACGTAGGACAGTGAGAGGGCCACAAACGGCGACAGCGGGGCCACGAAGGGCACGCACATGGGGCCACAAAGGGCGCGAACGAGCGGGGACCACGAAGGGCATACTATGTTGGGCCGCGGAGGGCAAGGACGGGGCCACTGAGGGCAGCAACGGGGCCACGAAGGGCAGCGAGGGGGCCACGAAAGGCGACAGTGGGGCCACGAAGGGCATGCATATGGGGCCACAACGGGCGCGAACGAGCGGGGGCCACGAAGGGCATACATATATGGGACCACGAAAAGCAGCGGGCGATGGTAGAATAGTTGCGCGTTCTGACCTGTAGACCGGTGGACGGGTGTACCGGTGTACCGGGTATATTTCCGCCACTGCTTAGGAGATAAAAGTGAAGAAGAAAACGGGGTCCAAGTGCATCCTCGTCCGGGTGACTTCTTGCCACTGCTTAAAAGAGTAAGGTGAGGAAGAAAACGGGGTACAAGTGCATCCTCGTCCGGGCGACTCCACGGATATTCCTGTCACTGCTTAGAAGAACAACTCCACGGGTATTTTCGCCACTGCCTAGGAGAACAGATTTTCCCTGACGATATGTTTCACAAGTTTTCACACAGGCGCACAGAGCCTCCGACACCTAACAGGAGGAGATGAAAATCGCAGTTGCACTCGTCGCCAAAATCGCTGCCACCAAGCGAAGACGTGGGAGAGCAGGGGAAGCGTGAGGGAAGGAAGAGAAGGGAGGGAGGAGAGGGAGGAGAAAAGGACGGCTCCCCTGAGTTTCCAGTTTCCTGGTTTCTCGGGTTTGGTGTTCCTGGGTTCCTGGCTTCCTGGCTTCTTGGGCTCCTGGGTTGCTGGGCTCCTGGGTTCCTGGGTTCCTGGGAGATTGGTTTGGTCATGGGTTCCTGGGTTCCTAGGATGTTGGGTTCTTTGGTTCCCGGGTCCCTGGGTTCCTGGCTTCTTGGGCTTCTGGGTTCCAGGTTTCCTGAGTTTGCTATTCCTGAGTTTCTGGGTTCTTGGGCGCCTAGGTTCTTGGTTTCCAGGGATCCTCGGTTCTTGGGATCCTGGGCTCTTGGGTTCCAGGTTTGCCGTTTTTCTGGATTCTATGGTTTGGTGCTCCTGGGTTCTCTGGGTTCTTGGGCTCCTGGGTTCCTGGCTTCTTGGGTTCCTGGGTTCCTGGAGTCCTGCTCTCCTGGGTTCCTAGGCTCTTGGGTGTGTGTAGGTTCCTGGGTTCCAGGATTCCCGGGTTCTTGAGCTCCTGGGTTCTTTGGTTCCAGTTGCTGGGTCCTTTGGGTTCCTGGGTTCCCTGGTTCCTGGGTTCCTGGGTTCCTGGTTACCTGGGATCCTGGGTTCTTGAGTTTGGTGTTGGGTTCTTGGGTTCGGTGTTCCTGGGATCCTGGTTTCCTGGTATCCTGGGTTCCCTGTTTCCTGGGTTCTTTGGTTCTTGAGCTCCTGGGCTCCTGAGTTCCACGGTTCCTGGGTTCTTGGGTTCCTGGGTTCCTGGGTTCCCAGGTACTGGGTTATTTGTTTCCTGGGTTACTGGCTTCTTGGGTTCCTGCGTGTAGTGTTCCTGGGTCCGGTGGTTCTTGAGTCCCTGGATTCCCGCGGGTTCCTGGGTTCCTTGGTGCCTGGGTTCCTGTGTTCCGAGTTCCCTGGATTCTTGGAATCCTGGGTTCAGGGGTTTGGTGCTCCTGGGTTCCAGGGTTGAGGGTTCCAGGGTTCTTGGGCTCTTGAGCTCCTGAATCCTGGCCTCTTTGCTTCCTGGGTACGTGGACTCCTGGGTTCCAGGGTTCCAAAGTTCTTGTGGGTTCGTGGGTTTCTGGGTTCCTAGGTTCCTGGGTTCTTGGTGTTCCCGGTTTCCTGGGTTCGTGGGTTCGGGCTCCTGGATTGTTGGGTTTGGTGTTCCTGGGTTCATGGATCATGGGGATCCTGGTTTCCTGGGTTCCTGTGTTCTCGTTCTCCAGGGTGTTTGGGCTTTATGTTCGTGGGTTCCGGACTAGTCCTGGGTTCGCGGTAACCGGGGTTTCGTGGGTTCCTGGGTGTCTTGATTCCTACGTTCCTGGGTTTTCGCAGTCGGTGTTCCTGGGTTCCTGGAAGCTGGGGTTCCTGCCACTGGGCTCCTGGATTCCGCGGTTCCTGGGCTCCGGGGCTCCGGGGTTCTTGGGCTCCAAGGTTCCAGGGTTCGTGGGCTCCTGGCTTCCAGGGTCTTGGTTCTCGGGTTCCTGAGTTCCTGGGTTCTTGGGTTTCCTGGGTCCTTAGGCTCCTGGTTTCTTGGGTTCCTTGGATCCTGGGATTCCGGGTTCCTGGGCTCTTAGGTGCCTCGGTTCCTGGGCTCCTAGGTTCTTGGGGTTGGTGGTCCTGAGCTGTTTGGTTTGGAATTCCTTAAGTTCTGGGTTCCCGGTTTCCAGGGTTCTCGGGTTTGGTGTTCCTGGGTTGTTGGGCTTTGTATTCCTGGGTTAACGGGTTCCTGGGATGCTGGGTTCCTGGGTTCTTTGGTTTGGTCCTGGGTTCCTGGGATGTTGGGCCCCTTGGTTCCAGCATGTTCCCGGGTTCATGGGATGTTGGGTTCCTGGGTTCCTGGCTTCTTGGGTTTCTAGGTTCCAAATTTCTTGGGTCTGCTGTTCTTGAATTCCTGCTTTCTCGGTTTCCTAGGTTCTTTGGGTCCTGGGATCCTCGGTTCTTGGCCGGGTTCCCGGATTTCTGGGTTCTTGGGTTTGGTGTTCGTGGGTGCCGTGAGTTCCTGGGTTCTTGGTCCTCCTGGGTTCCTGGGTTCCTGAGTTCCTGGGTTCCTGTGTTCTTGGGTTCCTGGGTTCCTGGGTTCCTGGGTTTTCGGGGCTCGGTGCTTCTAGGATCCTGGGTTCTAAGGTTCCTGCTTTGCCGGGTTTTGTGTTCGTGGGTTCCCGCTTTCTCGGGTTCTTGAGATCATGGGTTCTTGGGTTCCCGGGTTGCTGGGTCCTTGGGTTTCTGGTCCCTGGTTTTGGGGTTCTTGGATTCCTGGTTTCCTGGGGTCCTGGGTTCTTGGATTCCTGGCTTCTTGGGTTTGATGATGATGATGCTGCTGATGATGCTGATGCTGACGGTGATGATGAGAATGATGATGATGATGATGATGATGATGATGATGATGATGATGATGATGATGATGATGATGATGATGATGATGATGATGATGATGATGGTGATGGTGATGGTGATGGTGATGGTGATGGTGATGGTGATGGTGATGGTGGTGATGATGATGATGGTGATGGTGATGGTGATGGTGATGGTGATGGTTATGATGATGAAGATGATGAAGATGATGATGCTGATGGTGTTGATGGTGTTGATAATGTGAAGACGATAGCGATGACGATGCCGATGATAATGCCGACGAAAATGAAGATGATGATGCGGATGGTGGTGATGGTGATGCTAGTTGTGCTGATGATTACATCATGATATTGATGGTGATGGTGCTGGTAATGCTGCGCATGACAATCACAAGGGCGATGACAACGATCGGTGGACCAAAAGACTGGTGGACCGGTGGACCAGTGAACCGCGGTGGACCGGTGGACCGGTGGACCGGTGACCGGTGGACCGGTGGACTGGTGGACGGGTGAACCAGTGGACTGGTGGACAGGTGGACTGGTGGACCCGTGGACCGGTGGACCGGTGGACCATGAGACCAGTGGACCGGTGGACCGGTGGACCGGTGGACGGGTGTACTGGTGTACTGGTGGACTGGTGGACCACTGGACCGGTGGACTGGCGGACCGGTGGACCAGTGGACAAGTGGACCAGTGGACTGGTGGACTGGTGGACTGGTGGACCGGTGGGTGGACCGGCGGACGACCACTGGACTGGTGGACGACGGTGGACCGGTGGACCGGTGGACCGGTCGACCAGTCGACCGGTGGACCTGTGGACCAGTGGACTGGTGGACCGGTGGACCGGCGCATGTTTTCCACCATTCTGAGGGCAGCGAGGGGGCCGCGAAGGGCTGCAACGGAGCCACGCGAAGGGGAGTGAGGGGGCCACGAACGGCTGCAACGGGGCCACGAAGGGCTGCAACGGGGGCACGAAGGGCAGCGAGGAGGCCACGAGGGGCTGCAACGGGGCCACGAAACAACGCGAGGGGGCCACGAAGGGCTGCAACGGGGCCACGAAACAAAGCGAGGGGGCCACGAAGGGCTGCAACGGGGGCACGAAGGGCAGCGAGGAGGCCACGAGGGGCTGCAACGGGGCCACGAAACAACGCGAGGGGGCCACGGAGGGCTGCAACGGGGCCACGAAACAAAGCGAGGGGGCCACGAAGGGCTGCAACGGGGCCACGAAGGGCAGCGAGATCCCGATTCGTAGGTAATCTTTGAGGGGGTCTCTAGCGTGAGCGCGACTCCTGGGTGCCTGGGTGTCGGGAGCGCGGCGCTTGAGTAAATTGCCAGAGAGAAATTCCAACGCAAGGGTGCTATTCGTTAGTAAATTGCAAGCAAGTCTCCAGCGAGAGCCAAACTCTCCAGAGCGCCGGGAAAGCGATTCCTGAATAAATTGTAAGTAAGTCCCAAGCGAGGGCGCGACTCCTGAGTAAAATGCGAGGAAGTATCGGGCGGAAGCGGGGGTCCTGGCTAAGTTGTCAGGAAGTCTCAGACGGGAGCCTTTGTTGTTGTAACCCGGGGGCCAGGGGCCCAGTTTGAACATCAAGACTTTCCCTCTCAAAAAACAAGGTGCGAGCGTCGAGGGGCACACTTTGGTTGAGAAAAAACAGCATGCACCGGTGAGGGGGGATCAACAATAATTATTTCTCCAGAAACGAATGTTAACAACTTAACACCAACAACAACAATAGCAGGGTCGACACGTGCACTGCCCACCCGCCCACGGCCCGACAGTCCACGCCTTCACCCACTGGGCGAACACGTGGACTGACAACCCGTGAACCCACTACCGCCCCGCAACACCAACACCAACTCCAACACCAGTTCCATAGAATCCCTACGGGATCCTGTAGGATCTCTACGAACACCTATAGGCT
Source organism: Prorocentrum cordatum (assembly GCA_963575745.1). Classification (NCBI taxonomy): domain Eukaryota; class Dinophyceae; order Prorocentrales; family Prorocentraceae; genus Prorocentrum; species Prorocentrum cordatum. Next base: position 234,542 of record CAUYUJ010019226.1, on the reverse strand, counting down.
CCGCGACCACCCTTACGCAATTCCTGCGACTGGAAACGATGTGCGCACCGGCGAAACGACCTTCGGGCACCCTTCGGAATCCATGCGGAATCCTAGGAATCCCTAATGAATCCCTAAGGATTCCCTGGGATTCCTCGGATCCTATACAGAACCTGCACGGCCTGCGTGGGATCCTATACAGAGCCTACACGGCCTGTGTGGGATCCGATACAGAGCCTACACGACCTGTATGGGATCCTATACAGGGCCTACAAGCCCTGTATGGGATCCTATACAGAGCCTACACGACCTGTGTGGGATCCTACACAGAGCCCGCACGCCCTGTATGGGATCCTATACAGACCCTACACGGCCTGTGTGGAATCCTATACAGAGCCTACACGGCCTGTGTGGAATCCTATACAGAGACTACACGCCCTGTATGGGATCCTATACAGAGCCTACACGGCCTGCTTGGGATCCTATACAGAGCCTACACGGCCTCTACGGGATCATATACAGAGCCTACACGCCCTGTGTGGGATCCTATACAAAGCCTACACGGCCTGTATTAGTAGCAGTAGTAGTAATAGTTGGAGTAGGAGTAGTGAAGTAGTAGGAGTGATAGGAGTGCTAGTAGTAGTAGTAGTAGTAGTAGTAATAGTAGTAGTAGTAGTAGTAGGAGGAGGAGTAGTAGTAGTAATGGTAGTAGTAGTAGTAATGGTGGTAGTAGTAGTAGTAGTAGTAGTAGTAGTAGTAGTAGTAGTAGTAGTAGTAATAGTAGTAGTAGTAGTAGTCGTCGTAGTTGTAATGGCAGTAGTAGTGGTAGTAGTAGTGGTAGTAGTACTAGCAGTATTAGTAGAACTAGTAGTACTAGTAGTACGAGTACGACTAGTAGTCGTCCTAGTAGTAGTCGTAGTAGTAGTAGTAGTAGTAGTAGTAGTAGTAGTAGTGGTGGTAGTAGTAATAATAGTAATAGTAATCGTGGTAATACTAGTATACTAATAAAGATAATAATAACAATAATCGTAGTAGTAGTGGTAGCAGTTGTAACAGTAGCAGTAGCAGTAGTAGTAGTCGTACTAGTAGTAGTAGTAGTAGTCGTCGTCGTCGTCGTCGTCGTAGTAGTAGTAGTAATAGTAGTAGTAGTAGTAGTAGTAGCAGTAGTTAGCAGTAGTAGCAGTAGTAGCAGTAGTAGTAGTAGTAGTAGTAGTAGCAGTAGTAGTAGTAGTAGCAGTAGTAGCAGTAGTAGCAGTAGTAGCAGCAGTAGTAGTAGTAGCAGCAGCAGCAGTAGTAGTTGTAGTAATATTAATAGTAGTAGTAGCAGTAGTAGTAGTAGCAGCAGCAGCAGGAGTAGTAGTAGCAGTAGTAGGAGTAGGAGTAGTAGTAGTAGTAGTAGTAGTAGTAGTAGTAGTAATAGTAGCAGTAATAGTAGTAGTAGTAGTAGTAGTAGTAGTAGTAGTAGTAGTAGTAGTAGTAGTAGTAGTAGTAGTAGTAGTAGTGGTAGTGGTAGTGGTAGTGGTAGCAATAGCAGTAGCAGTAGCACTCAGTAGCAGTAGCTCTTTGTGTGGCCAGGGCCACGATCCTCGAGAGGGGCGCGCCGAAATCAAGTTTCGGTGGTGTCCCCGTGGGGCCAGGACGACGATCCTCGAGAGGTGGATTCCCTCGGGATTCCTCCGGATTTCCGAGGAATTCCGTATGATTCCCTAGGGATTCCTAAGGATCCCCTACTGATTCCTACGGGGATGCTTACGGATGTGCTCCTATAGGGATCCTAGGGATGCTTAAGGAGCCACGGCCACCATAGGGATCCTATAGGACTCCTATAGGATTCCATCGGGATCCCATAAGATTCCATAAGGATTTCTAGATGTTTCCACTCGGACCCTACAGAATTCCACAGGGATCCTATAAAGGGTCCTACAGGGTCCCATGCAGGTCCTGTAGGATTCCATTGAGAACCGAAAGGATCACATAGGGACCACATAGGACTCCTGGAGGATCCCCTTGGGACCTTCGAGGATTCCATAAGGATCCTGTAGGACTCCTATAGGGTTCCATGCGGATCATAGAAGGGTTCTCACGGATACTATATGGACTTCTACGGATCCCTGTGGAACCCGATGAGATCCCATATGGAATCCTATAGGATCCCCATGGAATCCTCTAGGATCCGTATGGCATCGTTTATGAGTCCTATGGAATCGTATGGGTTCCCGATGGAGTCGTACAAAGTCCCCAAGTATCCTATAGGACCCTTATGGGATCCTATAGGAAACGAACACCAACACCCCAACAGCCCCGTGGTGCCCCTGCGGTGGCCCCGTCGGGGCCCCACGGGGCTGTTGGGGTGTTGATGTTGGTGTGTGGGGGGGGTACGGGTCGTCAGCGCACGTGCCCATCAAGAACAGCAACAACGACAACAGCAACAACAGCTGCAGCAGCAACAACAACAATTTCAAGACTATGAGCTCTTATCTGCCCGCGTGCCATTCATCACGTAGATTCCAAGCCCTCGATACCCGCCCTCTTCGTCTTCGATCGTACCTCCGTAAGGGTACATCTTTCTTACCTGCAACGTGTATTAGTCAGGGGAAGAGAGGACGGATGGAAGGAAGGGACAAGGGGGAGGGAGGAGGATGGAGCACGAGAGAGAATACCAGGAGGCAGGAGGGGGGGTAGGAGCAGAAAAAACGTGGCAGAACCTGACGGGCAGATCGGGCAGGTAGACCCTAACGGGCGGGTCGGGAAGGCGGGCCCAGACGGCCAGGTCGAGCACGCGGATTACTGAAGCGTGCGTCATGCATGAATCGCGAGGAAGTCTCGAGCGATAGCGCAATTCCCAAACTCATCGCAAGAAAATCCACAGCGAGAGCGTGATTCCTGAGTGTCGAGGGCGCGGCGTCTGAATAAATTGCGAGGAAGTCCCACGCGAGAGTGCGATTTCTGTGTAAATTGTACAGAAGTCCCGCGCGAGAGCCCGACTTAGGAAATATCAAGTGGGAGCCGTTGTTGTTGTAAACCGGGGGCCAGGGGAGCAGTTTGGTGACACCTCGCTCCCCCTTGTTAAAAACACGGTACGAACCCCAGGAGAAGCACTTAAAATCAAAAAAAAACAATGGTTACAGGGCAGCGGATCAACAATGATTATTCTCTAGGAATCAGAATTCAACACCAACACCGACATCAACAACAACAACCAACAACAACCAACAACAGCCAGCAACAACAGCGCCAAGATGGAGGCGGGCACTCTCGCGAGACCGACGGCAAGGAATCCTATGTCAACCTCTGGCCTCATGCGTGTTGAGCCGCAAAACTCATTACCAGCGTGCTAAGATCATTCACGTCCAGCTCACAGGAGGAGGAGGAGGGAGCAGAAGGAAGAACGAGGACGATGAGGAAGACGGAGGGGGAGGTGGAGGAGGAGGAGGAGGAAGAGGAGGAGGAAGAGGAGGAGGAGGAAGAGGAGAAGGCAGATCCAGGATCCAGGTTCAAGGTGTTGGGGCGTCTCGGGGCCCCGACCATGGCTTCTGGAGAGCCCCCGCCCTCTCCAAGGATGTGGGGCGGACGCTTCTTCGTGGGGCGGGGGGCGCGATCCTGCCTGAGACGCCCCCCCCCCTGCCCTCTTGGAAAGCCGCCCCCTCTCGCCCCAGCCCTACTCCCCTTTGCGCGCGGCCCAGTTTCTCCTCCTCCTCCCTCCGTCCTCGTTCCTTCTTCGTCATTCCTCCTTCCTTTTTCCTCCTTCCTCTCCCCCTTCTCCTCCCCCTCCTCCTCCACCGCCCCTGCTCGCTGGCCATGCTGCCAATCGCGCCCTGAGCTGCGCTGGATCCTAATGGCTGGAACGCGCCTGTTGCAGCTACACGTAAAATTCCATACTTTCCCTCATCCGTAACTCCGCCCTGTCGCGCCCCGAGACACGCCCGTAGGGCGGGTCGAGCGTTTCGCCTGAGGCTTCCTCACTATGCGAGATCCTGAAGCTGAAGAAGTTGGAAAAGTGTCAATGGTGGAGGCCGCGTCGTTTCCAAAATGTGGCTCTCGCCTGATCGCCGCGCACTTTGGTCTTGCAATATTGCACGAGTTACGCTGATGGAAAGCGGGTCGTTTTCACAATGCGGTTCTCGGCTACGCGCCGCGCACATTTGTTTTAAAAACTGAAGGAGCTTTACGGGTGGAGCGCGGGTCCTTTTCAAGATGTGGCTCTCGTCTCAGCGCCGCGCACATTCGTCTTACAAGTTTGCAAGAGCTTCACGGATGGGGAGCGGATGGTTCTCAAAATGCGGCTCTGCATTAGCGCCGCGCACATTCGAAATCAAAGTGTGCAAGAGCTTCGCTGATGGAGGGCGGGTCGTTTTCAATACGTGGCTCTCGTCTCAACGCCGCGCATTTTCGTCTTGCAAGGTTTCAAGAGTTTCACCGATGCCAGACAGCTCAATGTCAAAATGTGTTCTCGCCTCCGCGCCAAACACATTCGCCCCAAAAAACACACCAATTTCACTCATGGAACGGGGTGGTGTTCACAAGTCGCCCTCGCCTCAGCGCCGCGCACACTCGTCTAAAAAGTCCGCAACAGCTTTACTGATGGAGGGCGGGTCGTTTCCAAAATGCGGTGTTCGCCAAGCGCCGCGCACATGTGCCTTGCAAGTTGCAGGAATTTTACCGATGCAAGGCGGTTCCTTGTTCGACATGTGGTTCCCGGCTAAGCGCCGCGCACATCCGTCTTGCAAGATCGACGAAGTATCACCGACGGGGGGGCAGTCGTTCTCAACATGCGGCTCTCGCCTCAGCGCCGCACGCATTCGTTACAAGCGCTTGCAAGAGCTTACTGGATGGAGGGCGGGTCGTTTTCAAAATGTGGCCCTCGCCTCGGCTCCCCGCGCATGCGTCTTCAAACACTGCAGGAACTCACGGATAGATGGCGGATAGTGTTCAAAATGCGGCTCTCGCATCAGCGCTGTGTACATTCTTCTTCAAACTGTGCAAGAATTTCATTGATGGAGGACGGCTCTTGTTCAAGATGCGGCTATCGTCCTTGTGCCGCGCACCGCCGCGCACTCTCGTCGAACAAAGCACAACAATTTAACGGACGCTTATGGTTGATTTCCCAGGCATGGCCAAACAATCACGTTCATTCGCGGTGTTGCAGGTTCCAGGGATGGTACTATGGCAAGATGCAGGATCGCCAAGGCGCAACAGGAAAGCGAATTCGCGGCGAGTAAGTACGATTGGGATTACGCCTCCTCCTTCTCCTCATCCTCTTCCCCCGCCTCAGCCCCAACTTTAACCGACGATTTACTGATCCGTTCGTGCGTCTCGCCCACAGGCAGGAGGAGGAGGAGGGGGAGGAGGAGATTGGCAGCGTGGCAGCAGCAGCGGGAGTTCCCAGGTACGCGATGCGCCTTACGCCAGGCTGCGCCGGCTGGGCCTGGCGGGCCAGGGGCGTTCAGCAGTGTCTGAATACAGTGGAGGCCAGTCCACAAGAAACCTTCCACAAGAAACCCAACCCTGAGACCCCAGGACGTCCATTGATTTTTGGTGTGGGAACTTCACGCGTCCCATCGCAAAATCATCGAAACCCAAGAAACCCAGGGCACCCTGGAGGCAAGCAGGGTGTTTCTTGGCATGGACCTCCACTGTATGTGGAGAAATCTTCGATGAACTTCCTCCCCGACCTACCCCTTGGCAGCCAGTCCGGAACGCACACAATACGAACCGCTCGCCAAAGGAGAGGCAGCGTCAAGGGGAAAGGCAAGGGCAAGGCACAGGCGAAGCACATGGACCCTGGTAAGGATGGCTTCTATCAGTACCAGATGAATGTGCAGTAACAGAGCCTTCCCCAGTCGTGGCATACCTTCGCCAAGGTCCCTCAGCCACCTCCGCGGGCCCTAACATGGAAAACTATAAAAGGTCAAATTTTTCTTGACCCAGAAGGACTACGAACATTTCAACCTGGCACAGGGAGAACCACCCCCAATACCCTGGAGGCCTTGGAAAAGCTCCGCGTGGCAAGGAGCTGGCGTTCGCCTACAAGCCTACCTCTCACAAGGTACGGACTATGTCTGATCAGATCGCTCACCAGACGGCCAAACTCGGCAAGGTTTACCAGGAGTGCCGGGACCTCGGTGGGAAAATCTCGGAGCTGAGCCAGCAGCATCAGGCGACCATGGTAGAGAACGTAAGGGTCAGCGACGGCGCCGGCAGGAGGAGCACCAGGGTCAGCAGCAGGAGAAGCAGGCGAAGGATTCCCAACACCACCAGCAGTGGCAGCGGCCCCCTTTCAATCTACCATGGATGGTGATGACGTCGATCCGCTTCAGCTCACTGGTGAAGATGATTGCTATGCGGCAATGATCCTAGACACTGGAACTAGAATTTATGGTTCAGAAGCGGCTGGCGACGGCGAGTCCGTCTGCGAGAGGGCCAGCAAGGTCATGAAAGCTCTAGGTCGCGGGCGCGTTGCTGCACTCTCCGCCTCTCTGGAATCGGGGAGAATCCTGAGCAACCAGAGCCAGGACAGCCAGGGGATAAGGGTAGACTAAATGGTAAAAAAGGGCAAGGGCAAGGGCAAGGACAGGGCAGACTCAGTGGTCACCAACCTCGCCCAGATCAGCGAAGGGGCTGGGCTGTTATCTCAAAAGGGAAGGAAACGCAATACCCAAGACCCATTCCAAGACCCCAGCCCCAGGCCCATCCAGCGATCACCACAACACAGAGGGGCGATGGACCGTTGATTTAGCATCCACCCTACCCAAGCTTCAACAGTTCCCCTTAAGTGCAGGAACAGCTCCAGGAAGACCAGACCTTGTTGGTCCACACGCACATTGCAATTCTTGGAGAACCTTCAAGGATATGGTTGAGCATCTGCATGATGGTAACTCGCCGATACTGCTACTGCAGGAACCCTTGCTGCAAATCTCTGGTAGAGAAAGGTCGCGCGATAAGATGATGTGAAGTTCGAGGACGACATGGAATGGTGAATGCAGCTAGGCAGTTACAAAGTAGAACATGCGCAGGTGGAGTATCAAGGTAGATCAGATGTGTGCTCATTGTTGGAGTCAAGACAATACCAAATCATGAATGTGAACATCGTTTCTCAAATGTGATCTTAGAGATTCGGACCTTTGGGAAATTTGCACGAAACTCCATACCTATGGGAACTTGGGTCGGGTCTAATGAACTGAACCCATCCATCCTCGCTTGGATAGCAGACCCGCACGAGAGGCATCAGCTGTCGGTCATGTGCGGAGAGGGTTGGAATGCGAAGCCGATTGCAATCGGCAGGTTGGACTACCTCTCGCTCCGGAATGTTCTTACTGGCACCTGATGTTCGCACACATGCAACGAAGAATGCTTCCTCAGTTTGGGACTACTTCATAATGCCGAAGTCCCTTGCAGACATGATTGATGGTGCACGCAGTTACGGATAGCATCTTTCCCCATTCTCCGCATCATCCAGTGTGCATCCACATCAACGTGTCAGATGAGGAGCTTGTACCAATGCTGGCAGTGTCACCGCGTCCACCCACTCGGAGACCATTTGGACCCTCACCAGAACCAGTTGATTGGTCATCTCTAGATGGTTTCCTGGACGAGATGAACTTCCCCATAGACAACCCAAGCCTTTCAAGTCAGAAGCGAAGGATCTTTCTGGATCACGCGCACAAACACATTGTTGAGCTATTCGGAAAGACAGTCAACAGAGCAACTGACACTCCCCCACGCACATGATTCACCGCGCCGACCCACCGATAAATAAGACGGCCCCTCGAAGCCAGGCCCAAGGAAAGACCCGTAAGAGTTGGCAAAGTCTAGTCGTCTAGTCCTTTCCTGGACATGGGCTAAGATCTGGACCCACGCAGGTTCCGGCGCCGTTGGGGAAGTTTCGGACCCTCATACAAGAGGACTCTCGGAACCCACTTCAGTTGTAGGCCAACCCTTAACACTGTCACGACTATCTTCAGAGTTTCGGGAGGCGCTGGTGAAGTTTTCTACTTGCCCATCCCTCGCAGGGATACGCGCCAAGGCAGCCGCATACATGGGCGCCCTCGAGATGAATCAGGGGGAAGGAAGGTTACAGGTGGAAATAGCGGCCAGGGCCCCGATCACCTTTACTGACCGGGTGAAGGAGGCTGTCAGGCAGGAGCGGGAGCTTACCACGACCGCGTCCACTACTGCTTAGAAGAAATGGGTTGAAAAGGCAATGGGTAAGGGAACGAGCTGGGGGCACAGGTGGAGTAAACTAAAAGAACATTGGAGGTCAATCGGCACAGGGGGAGACGCGAGCCAATCCACCAGGCCAACAAAGCTCCACGAGAAAGAAAAGCAGCATCTGAAGGAGCATTGGAATTCAAAAGCACGTTCAAGACACTGATATGAAGTCACTGCGGGTAGCTGGAAAAAGCTCGGCAAGTAAACCCTCAGGACCTCAGAGAGGCTGCCAAAACGTCTCAGACACGGGATGGGCTTCGCCCTAGACATTACCGACTTTGAAAAGACCCCCAGCCTGCAGTCGTGGCCAAGCTGCTCCGAATTGTCGAGAGAGTCGGCATCATGCCAGATCAGATCCACCAATCCTGACTCGCCTGATCCCGAAGCATTGACTAGAATCAGTCGGACTGGGACGCCGTGGAACGGGGTTATTACCCAGCCTGTAAGGCTTACGCGCGTGAACGCCAAGATATACCCAGAGCCTGGGAACGAGCAAACAAGAGCAAGCTCATGGGCCACCAAGCTGGCAGATCGATCACGGAGCTCGTATATCCACAAAGTCTTCAAGCAGAGTCGGCAGCACTGAGCAAATAACATGCACACTGGCTGCTCTCTACAGGACCTGAGCAACTACTACGAACACATGGATCCAAACGTGCTTTGGGAAAGGGCCCAGGAACAGGCGCGCCCCTCAGCGGTGCTGGCCATCTTTCTCAAACAATATGCGGGTCGCAGGATTCTTAGTTCATCGGGAAATTGCAACGAATCTGGTCCAGGTAATTCCCCTGCCACCCCTGGAAATTCAGAGAAAGGAGTACCCGGATGCGGACATCACTCTCTTCATCGACGACGCAGTAGGCATGTGCTCCAACAGACGTGCGCGTGAAGTGGTGAACGCATTAACACATGCAGCAGCTGGCTTGTCAGAACTGATCGCAGCGGCCACGAATTGCAAGGTTGTACATCACAGAGCGGCCAATGTTGCAAGTAGCATGAAATTGAAGAGCATGCTGCCTCCTCCAGCCAGCACGCGGGCCCGCACAACGGACTGGCGGCCACAACTCTAGGAAACGATGGTTGCGCAGGTCAACTGACATGTCGAAGTGGGCCCAACCTTACTTTAAAGGGTAGGCTGGAGGCCCTCAAAAAGCGCAAATGGAAGTTGCATGCTTCAAAGAAGGCAGGCGTTCAGAGGGAACCCATGTCAATTCTGGGCTTTCAGAGGTCTGGCTTCCATGGGTCCGAAGTTGCCGGAACAGCGCACATGGAGCTGGACGAGGCACGGCACGAGTATCCCCGTATCGAGGGTAACCCGTGCAAGAGTAGCTCCAAGCTCCAAGCCAGTTATGTCCATGCTTTTGGACGATCCCACCTGGAGACAAGGTTTGGGCTCAGCATTGACATGGTCGACACGAGTGTGGAAGACAGCTACGGCAAGAAGAAGTCAGGGGGCAGTCGCACTTCTTCAGCTAGCTAGATTGGCCAATCCAGTTTTGTCTCGCTTACTAAGTGCCTGGTCAACAAAACAAAATCCTCTCGGAGCAGCACACTTCCCGTTGGAAAGAATGAGTTGGGAGTTTGACTGGGCCTCTACACGTACAAACGGTCAAGATCCTTCCTTCAAGCAATATGATACCTCACCCCAGGTGTCGCAGTGTTTGGTGCAGAAGCACTGGCGGCATGAGACAGCAGTTGCAGCAGCAAACAACTCTCCCCTTCCAAACGAAAGTTTGGCCCAAGTATGGCAAGAAGTATGATCATAATCTTCGAAAGCTCCTGAAATCATTCCTCTCCCAGTCGCAATGGTCTCGATCCAGACAGCATGCGTTGGGTTATGACGTCGCAACGCATTGTCCTCTATGCGGAGCACCCTTCTGAAAGTCTCCATCATAATCTGGGAGTGCAGTGGGACGGAGTCTTGCAGGGAGGAGTGGATCAGAAAGTCAGATAAGGATGTCCTGATCCATCCAGAGCACAAGCATCACGCATCACCTCTTGTTAGGCTTCAGGTTGTGCCCTCCGTTCCTTAATTTTGTCGCCCCAGCTGGACCAGCTTTGAGTCGTGGACCAGACCAGGCGAACCCTACCAGGAGGTAACGGTAGGCGATATCTTCGTAGACGGGAGTTGCTTCAAGGAAGGTGCCAAGCAGTACCACCACGCGGGTTGGAGCATGTCTGAATTATCGCCGAAGGAAAACTCTTGGGTAGACTCTACGGGAGAATGGGAGACATGCTTCCACAGACCTCACCATCGGAAGACCCCATTGCAGCCTTTGCGGTTACTCCTTTACTCCTCATCTCCCTGGGGCTTGCATTGCTCATGCAAACTACCCTGGATTCTCGGGAATACATGGAAAGCCGCGGCAGAAGAGCTTGCATCGAAAGAACTACTACGCGGGCCTCAAATTCTTAACTCTTGAATGAGCACTGGTCGATCAAGGCCCGTGCAAGTCCAGATTCCTTTGAGCGCTTCTCACCCGATTGGTACAAAGCAAGAGGAAAAGAGATAGCAGATGCTGCAGCTAAGTTAGGTGCTGTGAAATTGGGGAATTCCAAGGGAAAGCGCTCAGTAACGACTTGCGACTTGTACCTAGGGCCTTACACTGTCCCCCCGACCTCCCAAAGGGAAGTGAAAGCGGGTAAGGCCCACTGTACTTCAGGGGAGTTCAGGTGTCTTATTTGATGCCCTTGGTCCTCACGCTACTGAGCATGTTCAAGATAAGCTCAGGATCCATGGGCCAGTGGCTGGTGCGCGCGAAGATCAGGAGCCATCCTTCCCTCCTCCTCCCCCTCCTTCTGTTGCTCCTCGGGCCGTTGGAGACGGCCCCAATCTGCAGGTATGGAGATGGCGTCCAGAAGGCTACTGGATGTGTCTCAACTGCGAGCGCCGCAGCAACAGAGAAAGGCAGCCGGCCTCGTCCGATGCTTCTTGGCACCCGCCTCCCCCAGAGGAGGGGCGTCACGGCGCCACAACAAATTTACGCAGTCTGCTTCACATCCAATGCGGCTACGCTCTACACGTCACAGGGCATCCAACGGGCATCCTCACAATCTGCCGCGCATGTGGCGCTTACTCTGAAGGTGCCAGGGCGCCAGGGTTAGAAGAACCCTGCCACCCAGCCAGAGTCTCCAACAGGACAAAGCCCAATTGGAGCCGCGCTTTGAACGGTAAGTCCCCGAACTGAAGACGGGGTGATGAGATCATCTTAGGGCATTGCTCCCCTTTGAGAAGATCTTTGAGTTCAGACAGCAGCTAGATGTTGTTCCCTCCTCCTCCTCCTCCTCCTCCTCCTCCTCCTCCTTCTCCTCCTCCCTCTGAGGCTGGGCCCGGTGGAGCCGCATCGGCATCGGCAGCGCCCCTGGCGGAGCCAGGAGGGCAGCTGCTGGCCGACGAGGCTGGCACGGCTTAGATTCACCCTGGAGCGAAAGTCATAAGAAAGTCTCGGCATCGTCCTCGTCGTCCTCATCCTCATCCCTCGTGGCTCGCGATCGACTCCCAGCGGACGCACTTCACGGGTTCCCGAGGCCACCTTGCCGAAGGGAGGGCTTCACGGCACACGCCTGTGCGCGCGCGCAAACAAAGCAGGCCGACCACCTATCCACACCCTTGCCCAGAGAAGTGCGGGAGGGCCAAGACAGTAGACGGGGCCAGCCCCCATCAGGACTGTCACCGCGCGGGCCGACGCAGACTGGAGCACCGATTCACGCCGACTCAGGGACGTGCACTCCCGCGCCCCCTGAGGCCAGGTCCCCGATGGGCCTAAGACGGCAGCCCCTACCACAGCGGGGCCACCGCTAGACTGGAGGGGGCTGCCCCAGGCCCGTCAAAGCACCCACACTTCTTGGTCGCCGCGCGGCCTCCACGCTGACCGCAGCGTTCCCCCAGGGCCCCCGATGCGCCGCCCACGCACCGAGGTACCCCTCCTGGGGCTACACCACCCTCATCCTCCTCTCCCCCTCCCTCCTCCGCCTCCTTCTCTGGGCCCTCGATGCCCCCCCGGAGGCCTTGGAGGGACCTGGAGACGCATGTTTTGGGATGACCCACCAAGAACGTCCTCATTATCTTGCACATTCACCCGTTCCCACCCTCTCGCTTGGATCAAATCCTGCGGCTGTCGACGACATACTGCAACCAAGCGGCAGGAACGGAAAGAGGAGGCGGCCGAGGGGTCGGGCCTTGATGTTGTAGCGCCGCTTGCATTCGTCATAGAATCCATAGATCCGAGTGATTGCAGCGCACCTCTCGAGGATACATATGCCTTCTGTTGACTCCATCATCCCTTCTCGCAACCATGCGGCTTCAGCTTTGATAACGCATGTGTACGCTGCACCCTCAGCTACGGGCTGCGCCAACAGAATTCATAGTCAAGCGTGCTGGAGAGCAGTCCACAAAGACGTTCTCTCACTGGAGGGCGAAATACTGTGAGAGAGGCACAGGAAGACACCCCTGCGTATTGGTGCATATATAATCACACACACATGCACAAACAGATTCCTCTTCCTATATTTTAGAAGCCCGGGCGGGGGGAACCCCCCCAAAAACCAAACTCCCGGGATCTGGGGCTTTGGGACCCTCCAGGCGGGCCTCGAAGCGGCCCCCCAGGCCTCGCAGAGCGTAGGGGGGTCATCGGAGACGTCCCAGAGACCCCCAAGACAGCACAGGAGCGCTCCAAGAGTGACCAACGTGACCTCAAGATGGCCCCGGCCCAAGAGGCCTCCAGGACGGCCCCAAAGAGGCCTCCAAGAGCACTACCAAGAAGGCCCCAAGAGGCAAAAATCGTTGATTTTCTGTTGGTTGTTGGTGAATGTTGGGGTTCTCCTCTTTTCGGCTTTCCGACGCTCCAAGACGGCGGTCTTCTGGGCGTCCGAAGCCGCCTGGGAGGCTCCAAAATCGCCCCAAAACCATCCGAAAGGGCTTCCGGGCAGTCTTAGAGAGCACCAAAACGGCACAACATGGGTCCAAGATGGCCCTCAGAGAGCCCCATGGCGGCCCAAGATGGCCCCAAGACACCCTCCGAAGCATTCCAAATCGTGACCTGGTCGTTCAGGGAGACCGCGGTTGGAGGCAGGGTGGCCCGAGGAAGCCCCCACAGGCCCCCAGAATACGCCCAGAAGGCCTCCAGAAGGCCTTAAGAAAGCCTGAAACAACTTTTGCGAGGCCCCCAGAGGCTCTCCAAGGAGGAGCCCCCGCAAAAAAGAGCTGAGGATGGGAAGAATGCGCAAGGTATGGCGAAAATGAGGAAAAAGAAACATGGAGGAAGGATAACGAATAACATTATTATAGCGGCGATGCCGGAAACGGCAACAAGGAGTTATCGCTAAAGTGTCGGATTGACCTTTCTGCTATTCCGCCTGCATGCCAAATTTCAAGGACGAAGGTGCACGGCGCGAAGCGCCACTGCAGTCTTGCATATATTCATATATATATATATATGCATACATGTACATACATTCATACATTCATACATTCATACATGCATACATGCATACATGCATACATGCATACATGCATACATGCATACATGCATGCATGCATGCATGCATGCATGCATGCATGCATGCATGCATGCATACATACATACATACATACATACATACATACATACATACATACATACATACATACATACATACATGCATACATACAGAGTGGGATGTACGCACATAGACAGAAGACGAACATACAGAGAGACAGATACAGACAAAAAAACAAATGGGAAATAATGCGAGACAAAGACAAAGGCAGACAGAAACCAGTAAACAAAAACACCGAGAAACCTAGCTGAAGACGGAGAGACGGCCAGACGGAGAAGCGAAGAGGCAGAACTGGAAGCAGATGCGACTACTTATTTGGACGGAATGGGGAGATAGAGAGAGAGGGAGCAGGAGGCACTGATACACAGAGAAGCAGACATGAAAGAAGAAACTGCAAAAACGAGTCAATCAACACGTAGCACCAACTACAATATGAAGAGAGAGGCAGCTGCACAGAGATGGAGACCAACGTAAAGATGCACGGTAGTTAGAGGAAGCTGTGGAGAAAAGAATACGGGGGTAGAAAGCGGTGTTGGGCTAGAAGCAGGCATACACATATGGGCGCGGAGACAGAAACATCCTGCGAGAGGCAAGCACAGCAGCGACAAAGCAGTTAGCACTCGTGGTTGCCGCGCAGCATGAAGAAATTCTCTGGATATTTGACTTTGTACCTCGGCCACCGGTCTCTCCCCTCACTTTCGCCACACCCTCCAGCAGTGGAGAAGGCTGTTGCTCTTGCGGGTCATGGGCGTGGGCCTTCCTCCCCACTGGACGGCACCACCGCCGACACGAGCCATCAACAAATGGCACCAACAACAAAAAACCTGCCCTGAGAGCAGAAGCTAATTCTCCCAATCCTCCAATGCGTGGGCCCTGGGGCGCTCTCCTGGGGACGGTCTCTTCATCCTGACCGTCGTTTTGTGATGGCCCTGAATCCCGAGAAACCGCCCGCAGACTCCGAGAACAGCGAGAATCACAAAACTCCGCCTCGACCCGACGCCGAGGACAAAGAAGACGACCAAGGTAGCAGACGGGGTTGGCTGGCGAAGTAGCGCGATCCTCCCCAGCGCCCACCGCCCGTCGTGTCGGGGATCTACTGACCCGGGTCAATCCAAAGCCGGGTTTCTCGGGCTTTGCAGGATCCTGCAAGATCCTGCAGGACCCTGCACGCTAACCTGGGTCAGTGCATCCCTAGCCCTGAAAGATCTTGCAAGATCCGGCGCTCTGACTCATCCCCGTTTGCACAGACCCCCGTCTCTTTAGAGGCCTCCTAGGACTCCTCCGCCATGCCCATGCCCGGCTCGGCGCCCCACGGGGACATCCCGCCGCTCTGCCTGAGAGGAACGGGGGGCCGTGGGCGCACCACGACGAGCTCCTAGTTGGGGTCCGAGTAGATGGGGTCGACGGATCCCGCCGCATCGCCAATGCATCGCCGATGTATCGGCGATGCATCAGCGATGCATCGGCGACGTCAGCGTGAGGCAAATCGGGCTCCGCATCGAGCCGCATCGGCGATGCATCGGCGACGCGGTGCGAACCTCCGACCCGATCTACAGAGGAAGAAACGACTACATAAACACATTTTTGGAGGTCCGCGCGGATTTCTTGGATCTGCGCTGAAACCCCCCTCCCTGGCGCGCGGAGCGCGCCAGGGGCGGCGCCCGAGGCGCCGCCGGGGGGGTTCAGCGCGGGTCCAAGAAATCCGCGCGGACCGCCAAGGCTGGCTGGGCCAGGCTGGCTGGCTGCCTGGCGCCCGAGGGGGGTCTCCCCTGCCCCTCCCACACTCGCCCCCTCGACCCTCTCCGGTCCGCGCCGCGGGTGGCAGGGCCGGGCTCGAGCAGCTTTCCCCCTCCCCGTCCTCCTCCTCCTCCTCCTCCTCCTCCTCCTCCTCCTCCTCCTCCTCCTTCCCCCTCCCCCTCAACCTCCTCCACCTCCTCCTCCTCCTCCACCTCCACCTCCTCCCCCTCCCCCTCCTCCTCCACCGCCTGCTCCTCCTCATCTTACTTGTCTTATGATCAGTACGACTATGATTAGTATTAGTATTACGAGTTATGAGTACTGTTATTAATAGTAGTAGTGGTAGTAGTAGTAGTAGTAGTATTGTTATGTTTCTTCTTATCATTATTAACATTAGTATTGTCATTATCAGTATCACTAGTATTGTTAGTATTATTGGTAATAACAATAATACTAACAATAATAGTATTACTATTGTTAGTATTACTATTACGACTAGTAGTAATAATAATATTATCACTGTTACTATTATTAGTAGTAGTATACGTATTATTAGTAATGTTAATATTATTTTTATTAGTAGTACAATTATTATTAGTAGTAGTACTAGTAGTATGAATAATATTTAGTACTATTAGTATTATTGGTATTGCTATGATGAGCATGAGTATTACTACTTTCATTGTTATGAATAGTATTATTGGTAGTAGTAGTATTATGCTGATTAGTAGTAATATCATTATGAGCATGATGTCTATTAATATTCCTATTGTTTTTGTTGTGATTCCTGTTGGTATTAATATGAGTATTGATATTGCTACTACTGACTAGTATCTGCACTATTAGTATCAGTACTATTAATATTAGAAAGTATTATTAGTATTAGTAGTAGTAGTACTACTACTACTAATAGTAATAGTAGTAATAATAGTAATAGTAGTAATAATAAAAGTACTAGTATGGGTATAATTACTGCTCTTGGGATTCATTGATAGTATCAATACTAGAAACATAAATATAAGTGCTCGTGTCTTATCATTGTTTTTAGTACTATGAAAATGTATGATGACTGATAATATTATGATGGCTATTATTGGTATTATTATTGAAATTAGTATTGGTAATACTCTTATAAGGTATGATTCATAATACTAGTAATATTGCTACGAATAGGAATATTAAGATTGGTTCTAATAGTAATATGAATGGGAATACGAATATAAATACCGATACGGGTATTAATATTATATGCGTAGTAACATGATTCATCTTATTATCTTCAAATATGATTCATAGTTGCATCGTCGTTAGTCCTATTGGTATTATTCTTGCGATTGGACATAATGTTCATAGTAGTTGCATGCTTCGCCGTAGTAGTCTTGATCGTATTAGTAGTAGTTGTAGTAGCATATGTATACATGTTATGACTACGATGGCTACAGAGATACTAATAATACTGTTATTGATATGTCCAATATCACTATAACTGGTAGTCGCTATACTATATTTATTAGCAAATATTACTGGCACCACTAGTATTACTACTATGAAAATGGTTGTTCTTAGTATTACTCATACTTGTATTAGTAATCGTAGTTCCTCCCATCCAAAGTGAGGGTCTTGTTTTCTCTGGACACCCCGCGCAGAAACAAGAACAGCACCAATCTTCTCACTCAAACACTCACACACTCATATCATCACCAGCAGCTGCATCATCATCAGCATCACCAACATCATCATCATCATCATCATCATCATCATCATCATCATCATCATCATCATCATCATCATCATAATCAGCAGCATCAGCATCATCATCAGCATCATCCGAATCATCATCACCACCACCACATCAACATCATCATCATCATCATCATCATCATCATCATCATCATCATCATCACTGACATACTCGCTCACGCTCCCTCGATCATCTCACTCACACCCACACTTGAGGAAGTACCAAACGGGAGCCTCGTCTATGAGTGTATTGTGAGGAAGTCTAGAGCGGGAGCCCCACCCCCTATGGAGCCCGCAGATCATGTTACTAATCCGAGCGGGTCATCGGAACCCTGTAAATATCGTCATCGGAACCATATCATCGGTCCGACTGTATTAAGACCAGGGCCCGGGGCGGGACTGACGGAATCTACGAATGAGCATTCGAGGAACAACTGGGTGAGCCTTCATGGGAGCCTCTGTGGACATCCGCGGTCCTATCATGAACGTGATTTCGACTGGGTGCCGTCAAGATTTTGACCACTCATTTGCACTCGTTGGTCCAGATGTCGTCCAGATTCCGCAGGTGTCGTCCAGATGTCGTCCAAACGTCTATCAAATTCGACGAAGTTTGGACGAACTCCAGAAGAAACCCCCTGAAACTGGAAGGAACTTAGGGACAATCTGAGGCTCCCATGAACGACCACTGAGCAACAACGCCGAGCAAGCGCGAGGCAAGGAAAGCCTTGCCCGATTCGCGCTGCGCGCTGCGCGGCGATCCTCGCGCGCAGTCGTCGTGGTCGTCGTCGTCGTAGTCGTGGTCGTCGTCGGCGTCGCCGTCGCCGTCGCCCTTTCCGATTCGCGCCGCGCGCAGCGCGACGATCCTCGCGCCCACTCGCCCACTCCTCTCGGGGCGCCATTTCCCTCGCGCCCCCGCGAGCGAGCCGGGGGAGGGCCTCGGGGCGGCGAGGGAGCGACAAGCAGCGCCCCACGCGCCAGCAGGCCCAAGAATACCCCCCCAAACCCTCGATCGTCGATCCTTCGACCACGTCTCATGCTCCGTGTCCTCCGACCCATACATATATACACATGAATACAGACAGGGAGAGAGAGAGAGAGAGGCAGAGACAGAGACAGAGATAGAAACAGAGACAGAAACAGAGACAAAGAGAGAGAGGAGAGCGACAAAGAGAGAAAGAGAGGAGAAGCGACACATATATATATATATATATATATATATGTAGCCAAAAATAAAGCTATGAATATAATCGGTTCAAGATCCCCCCACGCAATTTTCGAAATATCCATCGTGCGATTCCCCGAAAGACCCGTCCGTTTCAAGTTCCATGAACCTTGGAGGGACAGCCTCCGTCTCCAAAAGAAAACCTGTACTACTCGTGGGATTCCGTCTCCAAAACAACAGCCAGTACACAACAGGCTCCCGCTTCAAGAGAGAACCCGTAAGGAGTCGATTCAAATCCCGAATCGCAAGCCCGCCCGCCCGCCCGCACGCCGCCCGCCCGCCCGCCCGCCTTTCGTGTAGCCCGCATCACCCTGTACTCAACAGCCTGCATCTCCAAGACATCACCCTGTAGTCAACAGCCTCCGTCTCCAAGACAACACCCAGTACTCAATAGACTCCCGTGCAAGAGAGAATCCTTAAGAATCTATGAAAATTCCGACCCACCCGCCCGCCCGCCGGCCCACCCACCCGCCTCCCGTGTAGCATGTACGACCCTGTACTCAACAGCCTCCGTCTCCAATACATCACCCTGTAGTCAACAGCCTCCGCCTCCAAGACAACACCCAATACTCAACAGGCTCTCGCTGCAAGAGAGACTCCTTCAGGAGTCTATGAACATTCCGACCCGCCCGCCCGCCCGCCGCCCGCCCGCCTGCCCGCCCGCCTTCCGTGTAGCATGCACCACCCTGTACTCAATAGCCTCCGTCTCCAAGACAACACCTTGCACTCAACAACCCCCGTCTCCAAGACAACACCCAGTACTCAACAGGCTTCCGCTGCAAGATAGAATCCTTAAGGAGTCGACTCCAATCCCGACACGCCCGCCGCCCGCCCGCCGCCGCCGGCCCTCCCGCATCTCCGTTCATCAATTCATCATCTTCCTCTACGTCCACCTCACAAGCCCCACCCGTGTACGGTAAGACAAGACTCTCGCCTTGGGACAACAAATCGGGGGACCTTGAATGGACTATACCGTGTGGATATATATATATATATATATATATATATACATATATACATATACATATACATATACATATACATATACATTTACATATACATATACATATACATACATACATATACATAGACATATACATATACATATACATATACATATACATATACCTATACCTGTACATGTGTAAGCAGAGAAACGCATAAAGAGAGAGGGGAGACCGACAGAGAGAGGGAGACCGACAGAGAGAGGGGACGACGCACACGCTCCGAGGCGCCGAGCGCCGAGAGCCGAGGCCAGGACACTAGCAGCAGAATGATTACCTCGAGGGACTGCTTCCCACGGTCGACCTCGGGGCCGCCCCCGAGAGGCCGCGCCGGCGCATTGCGGGCGGGGGGGTCACCAGGGTGGGTGGGAGGCTCCTCCTCCCCCTCCTCCTTCTCCACCTCCTCCTCCTCATCCACCGCCTCCTCCTCCTCTTCTTCCTCCTCCTCATCCTCCTCCTCCTCCTCTTCCTCCTCCTCTTCCTCCTCCTCCTCCACCTCCTCCTCGTCCTCCTCCTCCTCCTGCTTCTCCTCCTCCTCCTCCTCCTCCTCCTCCTCCTCCTCCTCTTCAATTCCTTTTTCCTTATAATCCCTGTCGCACCCCGAAGCCAATTTTTAGGGCGGGCCGGGCGTTTCGCCTGGGTTTTCCTCACCAATTATGACCGTGAAGCTTCAAAATTGGCAACAGGGGGCGGGCCGTTTTCAATATGGGGTTCTCGCGTTAGCGACGCGCACATTCGAATTATCTGCAAGAGCTTCACGGATTGAGGGCGGGTGGTTTTCAACACGTGGCTCTCACCTTGGCGCCGCGCACAGTCGAATTAAAAGATTGCAAGAATTCCACGGATTGAAAAGAACCCGTTTTCAAAGTGTGGTTCTCGCCTTAGCGCCGTGCACATCCAAGCAAAAATTGAAGAGCTTCACGGGCTGAGGGCGGCTCCTTTTCAAAATGTGGATCCCGCCTTAGCGCCGCTCACATCCGTTCTAAAAATGTGCAAGGGTTTCAAGAATTGAGGCCGGCTCCTTTTCAGAATGTGGCACCCGCCTTGGCGCCGCGCACATTCGATAATAAAATCTGCAAGAGTTCTACGGATTCCCGTCCCATGATCAAAATACCAGAAGTGGTGTTTTGGAGGATTCAGGATTATGAGGGCGCAACAATTCCGTTCATTCGCGTTGTTGAACCAAGAACGGCGTTCTGGCACGAGTCAGGGCCGTCAAAACGCAAAAGTCCGGTTGACCCATGGCGTTGGAATCCCGAGAACAATGTTTTGGCATGCTTCAGGGTCTTCGAACGGTTGCCTTCCAACGAGGCAGTTCCCTCGATGGAAATGAGCCGTTGTGGGTGTCTATGAAGAGGGAGCTTGGAGGCACGGTTTATTCCAACATCTTTGATGACGCTTGGGTTTACACTGGCCCTCCTCCTCCTCCTTCTCCTCCTCCTCCTCTTTCTCCTCCTCCTCCTCCTCTTCCTCCTCCTTCGCCTCCTCCTCCTCCTTTTCCTCCTCCCCTTTCTCCTCCTCCTCCTTTTCCTCCTCCTCCTCCATTTTCTCTTTTCGCTCCTCATGCTTCTCTTCCTTATCTTCCTCCTCCTCCTCCTCCTCTGTTTATTCTCCTTTATAATATTAGTTTTCTTATTATGATTATTATAATATTGCTATTATTAGTTTTAGTAGCATTGCTATTATTATTGTGCTTATTATTATTGTTACTACTAGTTTGAACGTTATCAGTATTATCATATAACTAATTGTAATAGTATTCCTAGTATTCTTAGTAACATGTTTATTCTTATTCTGGATAGCATTATTATTCGTATCCGTATTATTATTCGTCGGATTAATAACAGTATTCTTAGTATTACCAGTATTACTATTATTCTTATTATGTTACTAGTATTCTCATGTTTCTTATTATTATTCTTCTTATGAATATTATGATTGCGAGTATTATTATTCCGTTTATTATCAGTAATATTACTACTAGTATTATTATTACCATTATTAGTATTCCTCCTATTGTTCTTCTCATTATTATTGTTGTTCGCCTTCTTCTTCGTAGTATTAGTACGCGTAGTCTTTGTATTCTTCGTCGTAGCATTCGTAATGTTACTATTAACAATAGTATTATTCGTAGTCTTCTTAGTATGATTACGTATGATTATGGTTATTATTATCATTTGTATTACTACTAGTGTTCGCATTATTATTCGTATTATGATTGTTATTCGGAATAGTCTTATTAGTAATACTGTCCTTATGCGTATGACCTTTATGTTTTAATATTATTAATATCGGTATGATTAACAGTATTATTAATAGTATGTGTTATGCATGTTCTTGTTATTACTCGTATTCATCGTGTTCCTCTTATTCATATTATTCCTCCTCCTCCTCCTCCTCCTCCTCCTCCTCCTCCTCCTCCTCCTCATCATCATCATCATCATCATCATCATCATCATCATCATCATCATCATCATCATCATCATCATCATCCCCCTCCACCTCCCCCTTGTCCTGGTTTTTGTCCTGCTCCTGTTCCTGTTCCTGTTTTTGCCCCCCCTCCTCCTCCTCCTCCTCCTCTTTCTCCTCCTCCTCCTCCTCCTCCTCCTCCTCCTCCTCCTCCTTCCCTCCCGCCCGCCTGCCCGCCCGCCCTCCCTCCCTCCATTCATCCATCCACCCATACATCCATCCATCCATGCGTCCCTTCGCTCTTTCCTCCCACCCTCCTCCTCCTCCTCCTCCCCCTCCTCTGTCCCTCTCTCTTTCCCCCTCGTTTTCCCCCTCCACCCCCTCCTTCCCGTCCTCCCCATACCCCTCTTCCGTAGACGGACGAGTGCGGGGGGCGGAATGGAAAAGTGGGGGGGGAAGGGTGACGAGGAAGAGAAGACGAGCCCTGAGGGGAGAAAACGGGAAACTGAACAGGGGCGGGGGCCGAGGATCCCCAGAACGCGCGTTAGCGCCAACGTGAGCCTGTCCACAAAAACCCTTCAGTGCGGCGCGGGCGGCGCAGGGATGGTTGGCAGAGGCTGCGTGCCTATTGGCGGAGCCCGCGGGGTCAGCACACATTGGGCAAACGCACGTCCTGAGGATCAACGAAATCGATGGCAACTGCTGGACGCCGTCCATGCCATCTTGTTGGCTGTTGCGAATATACGTAAACCACCGCTAATCAACGCGAGCCAACGGTAGAACGACGCTAAATCAAAAACTACAGCACCGCTGAATCATCGCCTTCGCATCGACTACCAGACGCTAGCACACGCCAGCGCACAGTAAAGGTGGAATTGCGAGAACATCCGAATAGAGGCCTCCTATATGGGGTCCGAACCGCATCGGCGGTGCATCGGCAATGCGGCGCGATCCTCCGACCCCATCTACTCCGACCCCATTTGAGAGGCCTGGAACGGGGCTCCTATGGCTTGCTACCGAAAGCGAGGGTGGGTGCGGACTGTATTGGAGTAGCTGATTGGATACAGAAAGACACGAGGTACAATTGGAGGGGACCCGTGCTAGAAGAAAGCACGTCCTCTGTCCTTCTACGGAGGCTAAGGCGCGTCCGTCACCGGCGCACCATGATAGCTCAAGGGCCCTTGTAAATCGATATGGCCGCGCACAAGGGAGTTCAGAGAGAGAGAAAGGCAGGAGGAGGAGAGGCTGGAATGGGCAGAACAACTAGTGGGGGCGGGCGAGGGCACGGCAGCCAGGGCGGGGGCGTAGTCGCCGAGGAAGAGGTAGTTGCTCTCTGGAGGGAACCCCCCATACTGGAAGAGGCGCAGCAGGTCGTGGTACCTGCGCCAGCAGGCAGCGGAGGGCGGTGCCAACGAAGAACCAGGCTGCCCTTCCTCCTCCTCCTCCTCCTCCTCCTCCTCCTCCTCCTCCTCCTCCTCCTCTCCTCCTCCTCCTCCTCCTCCTCCTCCTCCTCCTCCTCCTCCTCCTCCTCCTCCTCCTCTCTCCTCCTCCTCCTCCTCCTCCTCCTCCTCCTCCTCCTCCTCCTCCTCCTCCTCCTCCTCCTCCTCCTCCTCCTCCTCCTCCTCCCCCTCCCCCTCCCCCTCCCCCTCCTCCCCTCCTCCTCCTCCTCCTCCTCCTCCTCCTCCTCCCTCCTCCTCCTCCTCCTCCTCCTCCACCTCCTCCTCCTCCTCCTCCTCCTCCGCCTCCGCCTCCGCCTCCGCCTCCTCTCCTCCTCTCCTCCTCCTCCTCCTCCTCCTCCTCCTCCTCCTCCTCCTCCTCCTCCTCCTCCTCCTCCTCCTCCTCCCTCCTCCTCCTCCTCCTCCTCCTCCCCTCCTCCTCCTCCTCCCCTCCTCCTCCTCCTCCTCCGCCTCCTCCTCCTCCTCCTTCCTCCTCCTCCTCCTCCTACCTCTCTCCTCCACTCCTCCCCCTCCTCCCACTCCTCCCCCTCCCTCCCCCTCCTCCTCCTCTCCTCCTCCTCCTCCTCCTCCTCCTCCTCCTCCGCCTCCGCCTCCTCCGCCTCCTCCGCCTCCTCCGCCTCCTCCTCCTCCTCCTCCTCCTCCTCCGCCTCCTCCTCCTCCTCCTCCTCCTCCTCCTCCTCCTCCTCCTCCTCCTCCTCCTCCTCCTCCTCCTCCTCCTCCTCCTCCTCCTCCGCCTCCTCCTCCTCCTCCTCCTCCTCCTCCTCCTCCTCCTCCTCCTCCTCCTCCTCCTCCTCCTCCTCTTCCTCCTCTTGTTTCGGATCGAGTCTCCAGCGAAAGGACATCCGCCGACCCTTTGGCGTCTGTGAGACGCTGTCGTCGTCTTCTTCGTCGTCGCCAGTCCCAAGGGACTGGAGAAACAATCACAGAAAAGAAGCGTCGGAATTAAATCGATTCCCTCCCCCTTCCCCCTCCCTGACAGGAGGAGGCGTGGGGGGGGGTATGGCGGGGCAGAGGGGGTCAGGGGGTAGGGTACGGGGGGGAGGGGCCTGGCTGAGATTACCGCCACCACCACCCAGGTCGCAGAGGCACCCATCCCTCCCTCTCTCCCTCCCTCCCTCCCCGTGTGGAGGTTCAAACATAGGGAAATCAAGCCAGATCACGATAGTGGGTTGCATGTCTGATCCAAAGCGAGCAGAACACGATAGTAAGTCTTAGTTTGGGATCTGGGAGGTCTGACATCGAGCCAGAACATCACAGTGCGCCTCATTTCTAGTCAATATCGAGCCAGAACACCATAGTGAGGTCCATTTCTGGACTCATCGGGCCAGAACTCCATAGTGAGCGCTGCCAGCACGCGCCGCCAGACTGGCGAGACCCCTCGGCGCGGCCCCGTCTGTGGAGATTCTGGCGGGAGGAAATATTTGAACGCTGTGGGAACCGTCTGGCGAAACGCTACGAAGGAAAAACGCCCCAAGAGGCGGGCGGGGGTCCCCCCGCCCGGGCTAAAAAATATAGGAAGAGGAATAATGTCCCTCCCGAGGGCCTCTTGGGAAACATCTTCGAGCCCCCATTGGGCCATCTGGAGAGCCCGTTGAGCAGTCGGCCGTCGAGTGGCCATCTGGGGCCCATCTGATGCCCATCGTGGCCGTCTTGAAGCCTCTGGGAGGCCCTGCGGTGCCGTCTTGGGACCTTCTGGGGCCGTCGCGGACCCTCCTGGAGCGCTCCGGACTCAGCCTCCCCGGCTGGGGCCGAAGTTGTCCCAGAGCAGTTTTCTGTGAAAAAAGAAACGGCTGTATTAGTACAGCTAGATACTGCATGTGTACGCACGTGTGTTTGCGCATGTGCGTATATACAAATAGATGTATGTGTATGTCGATGTGTGTATATGTGTGTATGTATGTATGTATGCATGCATTCATACATGTGTATATACATATACATATATATATATATATATGTATAATCCTCTCCCTATATTTGTATGAGCCCGGGCGGGGGACCCCCCCAAAAAAAAACCGGACTCCCAGGATCTTGAGCTTTGGGACCCTGCGGACGGGCCTCGAAGCGGCCCCCCAAGCCTCGCAGGGCGTTTTGCCAAGCCTTCCCAGCACACCTAGGGCGATCAGGGGGGTCATCGGAGACGTCTCAGAGACCCCCAAGACAGCACAAGAGCGCTCCGAGAGTGACCGACGTGACCTCAAGATGGCCCAAGAGGCCTCCAGGACGGCCCCAAAAGCCTCAAAAAGCCTCCAAGAGCACTCCCAAGAAGGCCCCAAGAGGCAACAATCATTGATTTTCTGCGGGTTGTTTGGTGAATGTTGGGGTTCTCCTCTGCTCGGCTTCCCGACGCTCCAATACGGCAGTCTTCTGGGCGTCCGAAGCCGCCTGGGAGGGTCCAAAATCGCCCCAAAAACCATCAGAAAGGGCTTCCGGGCAGTCCAAGAGAGCCCCAAAACGGCACAACAGGGGTCAAAGAAGGTCCTAAGAGAGCCCCATAGCGGCCCAAGACGGCCCCAAGACACCCTCCGAAGCATTCCAAATCGTGAAACGATCATTGAGGGAGACCACGGTTGGAGACAAGGTGGCCCGAGGGAGCCCCCAGAACCTCCAGAACACGCCAAGGAGGCCTCCAGAAGACCTTAAGAAAGCCTGAAACTTTTGTGAGGCCCCCAGAGGCTCTCCAAGGAGGAGCCTGCGCAAAAAGAGCTGAGGAGGATGGGGAAAATGCGCAGGGTATGGCGAGAATGAGGAAAAGTAAGCATGGAGGAAGGATAACGAATAATATACTTTAGCGGCGATGCTGGAAAAGGCAAGAAAGAGTTATCGCTAAATTGTCGGATTGACCTTCCTGCCATTCCGCCTGCATACCAAACTTCAGGGACCAAGGCGCATGGCGCGAAGCGCCACTGCAGTCTTATATTTATATGTATATAGAAACATATATACATATATGCATACCTATGCACGTATGCATATACATATACAAATACATATACATATATATATACATATAGGTGTATACATATACATATATAGGTGTGTATGTATGTGTGCATGTGCATGTGCATGTGTATGTGTATGTGTATGCGTATGTGTACGTGTATGTATATGTGTATGTGTAAGTGCATGGGTATGTGTCTGTGTATTTGTCCGTGCATGTGTATGTGCATGTGTATGGAATGTGTATGGGTGTATGTGTATGTGTATGTGTATGTCTATGTATGATGAACGTGTGTAAACACGTATGTATGCAGGTGGCGATACATGTGTGTGTTTGTGCATGTATGTATGTGTATGTATGTGTATGTTAATGTGTGTATGTGTTTATGTATGTATATGCATGTATTTGTGTGGACGTATGTATGTGCGTAAGTATGTATGTATGCAAATGTGTGTATGTATGGCTGCATGTATGTATGTATGTACGTATGTTTGTACATGTGCCTATACATACGCATGTATACACAGACACATGCACATGTGTGTACGTGTGCTTGTCTGTAAAACTACACTTATATACGAGTTGGCAGCGCATGCGGGCGGAACATAGGGAGCCACGTGCGGACCCTGCCCATACCACTCTCCAAATGCTGGGGGGCCCGGAAACACCAACTGGGGGTTCAGCAACTGCTCGGCGACTCCGAAGGGTGTGGATTGCAAAGGGTGTGGTTGCAACCCGCACACTGTGAGGCACCCTGGGGGGCAAGTTGGGACCTGGATAGGATTCTCCGCCGCACCCCGAGGAACCCCGACGAGGACAGCGTCGTTCCCCCCAGGCCCCAAAGGCGCCGATCGCAAACCACACCCCAACGTAACCACACTCTTTGTATTCGCCGAACTGCCGACGGGCACAAGAGAAGTGCACCTCGACCACAGAACCCACGTCGGGCCCCAATCAATAGGCAGCGAAGGTATGCTTCAGATTTCGTCACTGAAGGGTACTGCCCGTGTATGTCTCCAACTATCTTGATCGGGGCCTCCAGCTCCAGTATGGGATCCTGCGGCCGCGCGCGAGCCCAGAGAGGTTGCGCCGCGCGCTGGCCGCCCTTCCTGCCCACGCCTCCACAGGTACAACCAGTGAGGGACACAAGACTGGACAGGAAAAAGAGAGTAGGAGAAGAGGAGAAAGGTGGACACCATGAAACGGATGTACGTGGAGCCATGCTTGTGCACGTGGACTAGCACGGTGTTAACACGGGTCAACCACGGGCACGGAAAAGAATCCCTTCCGTGCCCGCGAACAAAACGGCCGTGGGAAAAGCAAAATCGGGCAGGGCAAAAGAGGCAAGAACTATCAGTAGGCAATTTTTCGACTCTGGTGGTCAAGCGAATGCGTGTGCCCCCTCGGTTACGGCACGCAAACCGCGCCGCAACCAACCAAGCCTCAGAACAGCACGCCGGAATCGGAAGCCCCGATGTCGGCACGCCCTGGGCGTTCCCATAATTCGTGTCGCAGCAAGGCACCTTGGCCCCCAAATTTCCCAAACCAGACCGCCTTTACAGCACACGAGGAAAGGGCGACAACTAGGTCCTAGAACAAGCCGAAACTGGCTGACGCATGCCGCGATGCGAGGCAAGGCTCAACGGGGGCCTTCAAAAGACCAGGTCCTCCGCGCAAATTTGCGAGAAGACTGAGGAGAGCAGAGAACTGGAGGAGCACAGTGAAATGATTAAGGTGCTCGACGTCAAAAATGTGCTGCTCCACGAACGCAGTTCATGGTAACAGCCCCAATCAGTTGCTTGACTCATTATTTCCCATTTGCGAACATAGTTCGCCTTTGTGTGGCATGATCTCATATCTCCTGCCACGCGTTCGTGAGCATAATTCACTATGTGCGGACGTCTTCGCCTCATTCCTATGTCGCATTCGCGATCACAGTTCGCGACATACGACCGCCGACGCTACGTTCTGCAGCCGAAAAGTGACAGCTGATGCGGCGGACCGAAAGGCGACGGCCGAGCAGGCGGACCGAAAGATGACAGCTAATGCCGCGGTAATATGTAATGAGACAACTTGCTGTTCATCCCGTCGGTAAAACGTTTTCCTCATCCGTCCTGAGGTCGCTGCGGCGGGAACTGGGCACGGTCTGCCTGAACCCCTCGTCGCTCAGTCTGACCACGGCGTGGTCGTAATTGAGCTTCCAGCACATCACGCCCCAAATGAGCTCCTGGCACTCACCTTCGTCTTGGGGTTGGCTCTCATATCGCGGGCATCGCACCAAAGCATGTCGGTGACCTGCCCGGCGCGGCGCCGGTCGGAAAGCCACCACAGGTGGCCTGCCATGCTGTGCTCTGAAGGTGGAGACGCACGGGATCCATGGCGATGGCCGTAAAGACGGACATCCCGTCCACGACCAAGGTTGCCGGCGCGGCACGGCCCCCTCCTCTCTGAGCTCCCTGATCTCCCCGCCTGAGACTGGGCCTCGGATCTTCTCGTGGATCGTGAGCACGTAGTCCTGCAAACAATTTTCTGCGCAGCGCGCTGCAAGCAGCTCGGAGCCGAACGAAGACCTTCACGCGAATTTGCGCGAGCGTCTCACGGCATCGAGAACGTGGCCGACCCCCTTGCCGGCACTGCGGCACTGGCCGAAGCGCGCATATGCGGCGCCCCCAATGCCGCACCTGGCATCCTCCTCCCTCTTATGGGACCCGCCACTGACCACGCAAATCTGGCCAGCGCAGTCCACGCGGGCCACGGTCTTCTGCATTGCAAGTGCCACGGAATTAAGCTGCATAACGCGTTGTTGAAAAAGCTGGTTCATGGCCCGCTGCAGACCAACAGCGCACACTGCGGCGCGGCGCTGGGCGAGCAGGGCGCAAGCAGCTGCTCCCAGCGAGGAAAAAAAGGTCGGTCGGTCATGCTGGCTCGTCGGCCTTCGCTTTGACCAGGTCCACGTGCCCGATCGGCCTCGGGGCGTCGACGTGCTCGCCCTGGTCGAGCGCCACGGCGCCGTCGGCGCCGCGGTGTTGGTGGACACCGCAGTTGGCGAAGTCGCCGCAGCCTCCTTCCTTCCTGCCGAAGACGCCCTCGACACGGCCAATGAGCTTGTCGACGGGCTCCTTTTGTCTGGCGATCTTCAGGTCATCAGAGCGCTTGGACGACATGGACACAAGCTTCGAGTCGCTAAAAACACAAATGCTGGACGCCTCGCGCTCGCCCTCGACAACCAGGCCCCGCCCGGCGGGTTCGGCGCCGCACTCCGGCGAGCGCGTGACCAGGGCAAGTTCCAAACACAAGACTCGGGGTGCGTCCTTGCAGCCCGCGCCGGCTGGATGCAGCGCAGGCACTGGGTCCTCTCGTCGAAGGACTTGCAGATGGGCACCTGCCCAAGGATCCCTGCGCTGCCGGGCGGCAGGGTGGAATTTATCTCGCCCAGCGCTCCACCTTGTTGCCGCATCTCGCCATGCGCCATGCCCGCGGGAACGCCTGCTCGGCGGCCACTGCGACGTAGACCCAGTCCAGGCGGCGCGCAGCCCCCGAGGACAGCATGCGCTGCGAGGCGCGCTTGGCTGTCCCCCGCGAATATCTCCAGGGCGCCAGCGCCCATGTCGCAGAAGCCTTGAGCGCCATGCGGCGCCGGATGGTCCGCGCGGTCTTGCCGTCGGGGCCCTTCTGGTGCTTCCACTTGAAGATGTGCCTGGAGTTCATGCCTTCAGGCGCCCTTGAATGGTCGCCGCCCGCAAAATTTTGCACTTGGCCCAGATGGCGGGCTCCTTGAGGATGGCTGCAGACACCTCCGTGGACAGCCTGGACACCTCTTCCGTAGTCAGAAGATCGGCACAGCGCTTGATAACCGCGGTCTTGACGGCGGCGCACAAATTATGCACCGCTGCACAGGAACTCGACGGTTCCTCGTCTAAGCTCAGGAATGCTTCGCGGACCCCTGGATACTCAACGCATCTTCCATGTTCGTCCTCCTCCTCTAGCGCGGCATAGTCGCCCAGGGCAGCGCCGCGCAGGCAGTAGCGGCACCACAGTAGACGCACGGCAGGAAAGTCTGGCAGCTGAAAAGATCTCCGCGAAACGTGGCGCAGAGCTTCGACGATGTCTGGGCGGTGCCGCGTCTGCGCGGTCATCAGCGCACGTACGTCCTCCCAGTGGCCGAAGGTCCTGGTCCCGGAGCCTGGCATGACGTGCTCAATGATTTCCTCCACTCGGTCCTAGGCCAGGCCAGCTCTAGCCAAGCCGGTGCCCACGTCGTTGAAGACGGCACCGATGAAGGGCTGGACGTCCTGCAATATGCAGATCATGTCGGTTCGGTGGCACTAGACCGCTACCTGGCCTCAAGCCAGATCGACAGACTGGACGGTCCCAGGGCCCGCCCAACCCCGTACCTCTTTTGTGCTCGCAGGCCTGTGGGTCTGCACCTGTCGCCAACGTTGAAGCGGCCTTCTCAGGACTCGGTGGCGCGTGTCTGGGGGGCGCGGCCGCCGCGGGAGATGGACGCCGCCTCAATCATGCGTTGCAGCGCGGTCTCTCTGACTCGCCACTGCAAACGGCAAGTCTGCACTTCCCCACCAGCAGAACGACCGGCCCCGGCCACATAGCCGCCAAACAGCTCACCTCTTCGTCTGGTTCCAGCGGTGGCAGCACATCTGGCTGCCCCCCAAAGACGACGTTGCACGGGATGACGCCGCCGCCGCGCGCAACGCTGATGCCTGTAAAGCGCGAGCAAGCATAGAATCGAAGTTGGCCACAATACCTTCGCGCTCTAGCTGCCCTCCGTGGCGTGAACTGCATGACGCAGTATAGCACCACGCCGTTCGATGAAGCGCGCGCTGTCGCAAGGCGCGGATCTCCAACTTGTCTCCTCGCCCCATTACTCCTGCAAGAAGCACGTTGAGGCCACGCAGCCCACTCCGCCCATGATAAACGTCTCCATCGCACCGAAGATTTGGACCCATGATCGGTCGATGGCTGCAAGCAGAGCCGAGTCGCGTTTGGAGTCGATATCCTGGCCGCTGCGCCAACGTGAGGCGCGGAAGACGAGATGCATAATCATGCGATCCCTGCTGTCGAAAATATCGAGCTCGACGTGCCGGTTTCTTCGCGATGAGAGTCGGCGCGCGGGGATCGCCTGGCGCGCCAAGGGTCGTCACTTGCGGCATTCCCTACAATTATTGACCAGCTGTGAGTATGAGGTCGAAGATGTCCTGGGGAATATTGGCTGCGCGTAGTGCTCGTGCCATTTTCTTCTTGGTGGCGCGCCGCCACCAGACGCGCAATTTGCGCGTCTCTCGCATGCGCGTCTCACGCGAATCTCCCCGCACCGCACGCATAGGCATGCGACGTCGAACGAGTCCAGTCGGAGGGAGTCGGATTGCCAACCGATGCGTTGGTGGCTCGTCGCGCTGCTCGTCTCCGCACGTTCCCAGTAGCTGAGCTGGCTCGTGGCCACGGCCTGGCGACACAGCCACCCGAAACAGAACTCTGCGGTCAAGCGACACACTCGCCAGAGCTGCTGCTCTAAGCCACAGCACTGGAGGACGAGCTGGCTCCTGGCGCACCTGAGGGCGGCGCTGGTAGAGCGGCTTCATCAGCTGCCCCCAAGTCGGCTCATCCAGGCAGCTCCACCTGCTGGTTGCTAGGGTGACGTGGTCCCCCAGGTCGCGCTGGTGCTCGCGGGCGTTGACCGGCACGCGGTCGCGGCCTGATGCGGTGGCCCGCGAACCTGCATTCGTTGAACTCGTTCGCGCGCGGGGCGATCGGGTTCCTTTTCCTCGCGGCATCTTGAGAATTCCCAGTGTATAGGATAGGAGCACGGTGAAGGTATCGGCGCGTCTTGAAATGCCTGGAGCGCATGGGCGAGCCCCACCGCACGTTACGCTTGCAAGCCACGCAAGTACAGCGCGCGCGCTCGGCGGCCATCCCACTCTGGATCTGACCCTCCGTGGCTCTAAACGCCACTGCCGGGAAGGCTGCCTCGGATACGTCGCATTCGCGAACATAGTTCGTCTCATGCGAGCGCCTATGACGGAGACGCAAATCCACGATAGTTTGCACAAGTCTTCCGGCCAACTTCCAGGGTCAAACTGGCGCGCCAATGCTGCCCCAGCTCTCGACGCGGGTGCATCAACGTTTACCTGGGCACTTGAGGTTGCCGAACTGCTCGTCAATCCCAGGGATGTCGGTGACAAAACCGTCGTTTTCCTCGAGACACCACCACGCCGATAAAGGAGTCCGAGCATACACTGGTCGAAGACGACCTTGACCACGCCAGGTGTTACAAGCACGTCGGGCCACGGCGGTTCGTGACACCGCCAAGACAGGCCGGGCTGTTCGTTGACGAAGTAGCTGCCGAATGCCACCTGTTAGTCGCGTTAGATGGCCGCAAAATCGCCCGCGCGGAACCGAGTCATGACAGGGGCGAGACCACGCGTCGTAGTTCAGCTTGTCGTTGCACGTTTGCCCAAAAACCGACTGCCGACACGCGGGGACCATGATGGCCACTAGTCGGCGCTGTCGCAGGTACCTCTCCACTGCACGTTGTTGGTCTTCGTCGTCGAGATCACAGCCGGCGACCAAGCCGAAGTTTTCGCCCACACTAAGGCGGCGTCTTACAGCACGTTGGCCAGTCCGAGCCTCCCCACCACAAGCCTCGGCGATGTCGAGGCCGTCGTCTAATGTGGTGAGGTGGGCGAGTAGGTGGTACATGGAATCGAACTCGGTAGTTTGCGACGTAGTTTGAGCGTTCGTCCATCGGCGATCCGAGGCCCGGGGAGATGATCATGCGAACCACCTCTTAAGCAGATCTGAGGCGAGGTTGCCGTGGAGTTCGTCCTCGTCGCACTCGTCGGCGCGACACGGATCGCCAGTGGCAGGCATGCCGAGAAGATAACGTGAGAGGCACGGAGGTCTGAGCCGCAGTCGTCGCGGTGGTCTTCTACAACCTGCTTGCGGGCTACAGGTACATGGCCTTTCCCCATCTTCTCCTTCTGACGCATGCACTCTGCGGCGGGGCAGGCACTGGCGACGCATTAACCAGATGCCCCCCGTTCTGCAGCAGGTTCGGCGATGGCAACAGCATTGCCAGACGCCTAGCGCGGTTGCTGGTGCCTGTCGCGTCGCGAGCCTGCGCTCGCCATGCCAGCAGGCCCCGCCCCCTTCACCGCCTGCGACATCAGGGCGAGCTGCTGGGAGCTATGGTATTGAACGAGCTGCTTGGGGCCCTGAGTGCGCTGCGCTAAACTGCGATTGCCAGTCGCCCTCGGACAGGAAGTCGCGTTCGAGTCTGGCGCTGAAGCTGCTGCCGTGCCCGTCGAAAGCGCGCCCCCTGGCGCGCCGCAGCTCGTTGACGTGAAGCTGCAGCAGGGCGCGAGACATGGAACCTCGCGGCACATCTGGGCCAGGCACAGCCGTCGGTTCGCGGTCGCCCCATCGTTGCCGCGCCCCTCCAGCTCACTGCCACACTTGCACAGCTGACTGGGGACAGGGACTCCTGTGAGCATCGCGAAAGAGACTCTGCTGGGCCCAGCCCCTAAGGCTAGGGGCTTGTACCATGCTCTGTGCTTGCTGGAATAAGAATTCGCGCGCGTCGGTCATCCGCTTCACTGCGGATCACCCAACGACGACCGTGGAGGCCCGAAAAAAAATCACGACACTATCGCCTGCGCCCTTGACG
Organism: Prorocentrum cordatum; assembly: GCA_963575745.1. Classification (NCBI taxonomy): domain Eukaryota; class Dinophyceae; order Prorocentrales; family Prorocentraceae; genus Prorocentrum; species Prorocentrum cordatum. Next base: position 200,629 of record CAUYUJ010019226.1, on the reverse strand, counting down.
CGGGCACGCAAACTGGGCAGTGAGTCGAGGACGCGGTGAAGATCGCCCTTGTTCGTGTCGCACGCAATCCTCAACGCGCTGTAGTTGGCGGCGGGAAGCGCGAGATTCGAAAACGACCGAACTACACAACCAAAGTCGGCCTTGCGGACAACGTCGTAGCCGTGATCCTGCAGCGCCTGCAATGCGCCCCGCCCCCCGGACGTCCCCGGCCGGCTGCCCTCCTCTGCGAGGGCAAGTCGGCAGGGCCAGCCTTTTGGGCCAGCCCAGCGATTCCCTAGTGGACCGGCCCCTCAGGGCAGTCGGCAACATAGTCGCACTTCCGACCTCGGAAGCTGGGATGACCACATCGCTAAGGATTGTGTCGTTACTCACGTTGGTCACGCCAGTGCGCCCAAAACTGCCTGATCCCTTAGGCGACGCAGGTAGGCCAGGAACGGCCACGCCGGGCGACGCGGCGGCCCTGCTCGACCACATGGGTCCGCGGGGCGGCGCTGCGCACGATGACCTCGACCTCCCCGCGGTAGTCGGGGCCTGCCACACCGCCAGGGACGTCGACGCCCTAGAGCGCAAGACTTAAGCGCGGGGCAGCACGCATGCAAGTGCCCGGCGGCGCTGGCGCGGCCATGCCGACGGGTCCCAATCCCCGACCACAGGTCGGCATACTCGCGTCGAAGCTGGCGCGCAGCTCGTAGCCGGCGGAGCTGGCGGCGCTTCGCGCGGGGGCTCTCGTTCGGCAAGAGAAGTTTGACCTTTAGCTTGTTGAAGTCTCGTCCGTCGGCGCCGCGGTGATCCCCGCTGCCGTTGCCCGCCGCAAGCAGCGTGAGCCGCTTTGGCGGCAGGCCCCCGGAGCGCGGCTGGAGCTCGCCAAAGTCGCCAACTGGGATGCAAAGGTGCACGCTCGGAGCGGGCCCCAGGTCGAAGTGCATCGCGCCTGGGCCCCAGGCGATCTGATAGCCGCCTGGCCCGGGGAAGGCGACGCGCTTGCGGTTCACGCCTGTCTCCGCCACCCCGTCGTTGAACTGCGCGGCGCGCCAGCCTGAGAGGGCAGGGAGAGCGCCGACTGCACCCTCCACGGAGGGGGCGCGCACGCGGCGCGGGGCGGTCACACCATCGCGCGCGGTTCCGGTGATGGGCCTATGGATGTCCGAGTCCGCCACTTGCGACCCTCTCCCCTCGCGCCACACAGTGGGGCGGACAACAACCCCCCCCGGGTTTGGAGCTTCACCTGCATGGCTCGCCAGGCGAAGTTCCGGCCGAATCGCGCGCCCCAGGGGTTGGGCCAGGCGCCGGCGTGGAAGGTAGCGCCCTGCTGGCGGCCTGGAAAGGATACGCTCGTCAGGCAGCACGGCGAGTCGCCCTGGGGGCTCAAGCCTGAACCTGGCGGAGTCGACCACCACGGGAGTGCACCCCCATGCGCAGTAGGCCTGCACGGATGCACGCGCAAGTCCAGGCGCCCGCCGCAGGGCACCGGCGCATCTCTAGCGGACGCGAAACTGGAAGCACCGCCTGGACATCTCAGCAGATATCGCCGCGGTGTCCCGGGTGCTGGAGCTGGCCGAGGAGGTAATTCAATGTCATGCTGCGGTGGCGTCTCCTGCGGCGCATCTCCTGCCGGTGCGTCACGGGCCGGCTCGCTGGGGGTGATATGCGCCAATGATGCGAAAATTGACGATGACGTCGGCTGGTCAGCGGCATGTCGGGCAGCAGACCAAACTGGCCCCAGCGTTCTGCATGCGTTGTCGGCGGCATGCGCGGCGCGAGATGCACCGGCAATGCGGTCGCACAACCCTCTTCGCCGTGGGCGATGGCCTCGAGACACGCCGTAGAGAACAGCGATTGTGGGAGACGCAGCTGGCGCTGCAACCGGAACAGGAGGAGGGTTAGTCGAGAATGGAATGCGCGTTGCGCTCGGGCCGACTGCCGATGGACACCCATGTCTCCCAGCTGGCAAACCACGGGGCCGCACTCCCCGATGGTTAGCCCACGTCGACTGGCCAGTCTGCGTTGAACAGGGTCAATCCAGAGGGGGCACCTGGCACTGGCGGCGTCGCGGGCGACGGCGCCATCTGGCGGTCAAGTGGAGCTCGACGCGCTTGGCGCGCCACTGCGGGGCGAGGCCACTGACGGCACACACGCCCAGCTCGGGAGCGGCGCGTCGGCAGCAGGCGGCGCGGGAGCTGCGGCCCGCGCGCGGAGGCCGCCAAGCCAGGCACGCCCGCCAACCTGTCCCAGAGGGAATGCACCGCCAACTCGCGCCCATGGCAGCGGCGCAGGCGGCGCCGCTGGAACTGTCGGCGACGCAGGCGCGGCCGGCGCCGCCCCCGCCGCTGCAGGGCGGGCCTGGATCGCAAATGCGGCACCCGGCGGCCGAGCAGGGGCACGCACGCGGCCCATGAGATCGCCCATCTCGCGTCGTAATCGTCGCAACTCGGCGCCGCGGGGGCCGGGCAACGACGACGAAGGCGCCGCGCCCGCCCAACGCGCGCAACGACTGCCCAACCTGTCGCCGCGAACCGTCGGGCGACGGACTTGGCGCAGTAGGCACCGACGCCGCTGCTGCCGCCGTCCGCCGCCCCGGCGACCAGCGCCCCACGCGGGGCTACTCGCGCCCGAGCCTGAAGACATAATCCGCCCATGGCTGGCGGGGCCCCTGATCGCCCGAACCGCGCGCGCGTTTGCCAGGGGTCGCTGCTCGGCTAGGCTCGGAGGCCCTTGATGCTCTGGAGCCGACAGCGGCAGGGGCGCCGCTGGCGCCGGGGCGCAGGCGCCGAGAAACCCTTGCCCTTTACCCATGCCCTCCCCAAAGCCCGCGAATGTTTCCCAGGCGTCGTTTTCGGATAAGTCGGCCAGGAAGGCTCGGTAGCCATTGCCCACGGCCCTAGCCCTTTCTCTCAATGACCCTCCGGACGCGGCGCGTAGGCCAACGGTAGATGACACGTCGCCGCCATGCTTCGGCGCGCCCGCAAGCCCCGCAGAGGTGCACGCCTCGCTGTTCCACAAGAGCATCGCGTAGCTCGGGGTCGTCGGCGGCCATCTCTCCTTCGCCGAATGAGCTGACGGTGTCGGCGTCGGTGCGTGAGTCGATGGCAGCTGCTTGGAGTGCCTCCTGCGCTGCCGATGCTGCTGCAGGCGGGATCGGCTCCGCCCCCAATGCCGATGGGCACCGGCCGCCTCAGCTCGATCCGGCTGATTTTGCGCGGGCGCAGCCGTGAAGAAGGCCCCCTGTTGGACCGAGTGCACTGCTGAGGACAGATTGCCAGGCCATCCCTCGATCACGCGCCCAAAGCGTCGCAGTTGACCCGTCACGCGTACGAGTTGTGCTGCGTTGGTCGGGCAGGCCATGCTGTAGCGTTGCAAGATCATGGTCATAGCCCGGAAGAGTACGCATCGGGACCTCGTCCCCCCAGTCCGAAGGGGATCGGCGGGTACGGCGATGTGTCGTGCACCAAGAACACGATGACAGGCAGTCCCAGCCCTGTTGCAGTGCCCCTTGGAAATATGACAACATAGTTGTCCACCATTCCATTCACACTCCACTCCTGTATCTGCTCTTATCCGCCTGCCGAAGTTCCCCTGCAACATGGTTGCGAGAAGCTCGGGGCAACCGGCCGGGGCTGTCGATTGGAACGATGCTGGCTCCTCACGCTGAAAAGCACGACCTGTAGTACCGAGAGCGACTCCAACACAGTTGGAGGATGCCCAATGAAAGAAGCAAGCATCGGCGGGGTGGCGAGGAGCTTCCTTGGAGTTTTTGATGACGTGCTCGTTCGGGTAGCTGTCCGCCTCGTCGCTCGTCTTAGCGAGCGCGAAGTGGATGAACGCGAAGAGAAAAGCGTTCTTGCCGAACGCGTAAAGCAAGATGGGGGAGGAGGTGAAGAGCAAAGGGCTCGCGGAGGTGCCGCGCGGCTCATGCCGGCGAGAGGTATTGGAAGGGAGCCGGAGCTCCGCTACCCACTACCAACGGCTGTACGTTGAGCGATGCTCTGCACAAACACGGTGTGAACACGGGTCAAACACAGGCACGGAAAGGGATCTCTTCCGTGCACCCGAGCTAGAAGGCCGCGGAAGAGGGGAGAAGATTGGACAGGGCAACGGAGACAGGAACTCTCAGTAGGCTACCGTTCGGGAGGGAGGCAGGAGGGAAAGGAGGAGGAAGAGCAGGACGACGAGGAGGAGGACCAGGGAGAGAGGGAGGGAGGGAGGAGAGGGGGGCAGCAAGCCATGCCAGGCGGAGGGGGAAGGGAGGAGAAGGGCGGCGGGGATCTGGGTGGATTCAAAGAAAGGGAGCGGCCAGGCGGAGGAAGAGGGGAGGGGAAGGGTGGGGCAACGCTCGGGTGAAGGGCAAAAGAGGAGCGTAAGTTTGCGGCAGAGGAGGGGAGCGATGAGGAGGCTGAAAACAGAGGAGGGAGAGAGCAAGAGCAGTTGCGATGGTGATCCCTGCCGTCGGTAGCGCGGGGGAGAAGAAAGGAACAGCCTCCACTCCCCTCCACTCTCCTGCCCTCCGCCACCATCCATCCATCCTTCTGCCCTCCCCCCGTCACCCTCCACTCCCAACCCACCCCATCCACCCACCCACCTTCACTTCTCGTCTGCGCCCATCTCCTCTCCATCGTGCCACCCCCTGCACTGTCCATCCGCACCCGCGTCATTGCGCACCCCTTCCACGCCCCTCCCAGCCCTCCCGCTCACTGCCCCCCTACCCTCCATACCACTGCCCCTACGGATTCGACCATGGACCCGTTGATACCCATCGGCCGTAGGCGGTCTTCGGCGCTCTTCGGCGGTCTTCTGACTGTCCTCGCAGTCTTCGGCGGCTTCCAGCGTCGGCGCGTAAGCTGGACGGTTGCGCTTGATACGGGGACATGATCTAATACGTACCTTCCCCCATCCCCCGTGACATGCCGATGAAAACTGCAGCGTAACGGCTCGACTCTTCGGTACTCGGACCTCTGCCCGAAGGAGTCCCCCGTCGAATCCAGGGTTGGGTGCGGCGCCCCAACGAGACAAAGGGAGAACGCGAAAACGAGACAGTGAAAAAAAGGGGCACAGTACCCGGCACAACATGGAGCCAAAACGGGGACACCTGCAGGGGAAAGGCGGTATTGCCACCGCATCTCGACTGCTGATCGCTCGCGCACTGCTGCCATATGCGGCTCCGGATGACCGAAGGGCCCCGTCGGCGAAACCACGGTCTCAGCGCCAACCGTTCCTTTCTGCACCTTGCGGTTACCACGTCAGAACAAGGGAGTGGATGTGTGGAATGGTGACTGAAGCTGTGTTCGAAGAGGGAGAAGGGGATCTGGAGGCCTCCCTTTGGGCCCATGGAGACCTGTGGAGGGGGAGGGGAGCCTGAGGAAGGGAGCATATGGAGAAGGAGGTAAGGATAATGAGAGGCAAAGGCAGAGACAGTGCCGGAAACCTGGTCTGCGTGCCGAAAAATGGCAGCAGAGGCAAGCACTGCACAGCAGGATGCGAAAATTGCCAGGCGTGGAGAAGCTGTAAAGCCTTTATGTGCGAGCCTCTACTTTTCCAGCATGGAAACTTGCAGAGCTATTTCAACGAGCCTGTCCTCAGACAAGAGTTCTGAATCCTCTTCCCCACCATCTTCGAAATAAGCTTCCTCTGTGTATCTGCCCACACCTCTTGCGCCCACGTCCAGTCGAAGATCATTAAGTTGTTCAATGGCAGCATTTCCCAACACATTGCCGAAGGACCCATCTGTAAGTGCAACCTTTGCCGAATGTGGGTCCAATGATATGCTCAATGATGCATCCGCTTTGCGTCGCTCTGGATACCAGAAGACCGCGACAGACACCCGACCCGCCTTGACAGAAGGCATCTTCGGAACACTGTGGCGCTGAGTGCCGAATACCAGCAAATCACCATCGCCCAGCAGCAAGGGCTGCCAATCCAGGGTGAACACACGTGATGCACCAAAAGACAAGATCGCGGACCAAAAGTCATGCTGATGTGGCGCAATGTTGGTGCTCCCATCTGGATACCAATTGCATATCACGTAAGCACCTGGATCGCGTATCTGGAAGTCCGTTTTCACGCGTTGCAAAACACAATCCAGACGTGCAATGCCGGTCCTCAAAGTTGGAAATGTGCAGTCTTGCCGGTTGGATGCTATGTTTGTGATTGTAACCTCTCCAGTTTCATAGTTTCTCTTCCTCAAGACTGCTTGGCGCCAGGGCATCGCAGCAACACACTCCTCATAGATGCCAGCGCAGTCTTGCGTGTACATCCGGTGCAAGCTTGGTGGGCGAAAGGGCTGAATCCCCTCCTTTACCATGCGAGCTTCGTATTCACCGACGTACTTTGCAACCTCTCTAGGGCGCTTGACATCATCTACGGCCATGCTCCAACATTTGCTAACCCAAGGCTCTGCCCTGCCGAGCTCAATGGCTACATCTGTTTGTGTACGCCCTTCTTTACGCATCCAAATGGCAATGAGATGATGCCGATACTGAATAGCTGCAGGTGACAATGCCGGGCGAGGTACTTCGTCCTGCAAACTCAACGTGGCTTCATGGTTTTGCCCGCTCTCGTACCACCTACACGTAACCTGGCGATCACGTCTGGCAGAATGGGCGGGCATCATGCGTGCGCCGTCGGATTCGTTGCAAAGCACAGGATGCCCTGAGGAGATCCGCAAGCCGTGCCGCCTGGCACGCTGAGGCGTGGTAGAAAAACAAGTTCTGTCTGGTAAAGTTCCTGTGAGGTTTCAAACCAATCCAGGTTCAGCCAGCATGAATCGGGAAATCAGATCGGTTCGGAACGTGCGTCGGATCGGGCCGCGTCGGCACGAAGCCGTAATCGGAGTGAATCGGCCGCGCCGGGATTCGCAACTGCACCTTGCAAGCATCGCGCCGTATCGGATCTCCAGGAAATCGAGACCGAACTGGACCAAACCCAGCGAAACCCAATTGGAGTCATATAGGTCGAATCTGAAGGGGTCCTGCGAAGGCCCTTCCCCTCTCGTGACCCTCACACGCATGAACCGCCACCCCTCCCGAGGCTCCCTGGGCGACCCTGACGCCTCCCTGGGCACTCCCCAAGGCACTCCAAGGCGACTTCCAAGACGCCCACGGAAGACCGCCGAAGCCATGAGGATGGTCCAACTCTGTCAGAGATTTCCTAGACACAAAAGAAAGGAGCCCAAAAACCTCCAGAGGCTTCCTAGACACAGACGAGAGGACCAGGAAGCCATCGGCCTAAATTATAGAACAACCAAACGAGTCCGCTGGCTTTTGAATAATTCGGTTCCCCAGAACTCCCGGCTCAAAAACGGTTCCAAGAGAGCACATGAAAGCCAAAGAGACGCAACAGAGCTCAGTGGGAGCCCGAAGAACACCCTCAGACGGCCCAAGACAACTTCAAGAGGGCACCACGACGGCCCAATCCGGGCCCACAAGGGCCCCAAAGGGCCCAAGAGGGCCACAAGTGGGCCCCCAAGAGAGCACCCAGAGACTTCCCAGATGGCCCAAATAGGCCCAAAACGGCACCAGGACGGCCCAAGAGTGCCGAAAAGGCAGAAAAGGACCCCAAGACAGCCTCACGGGAGCCCAAGACCGCCCTGAGACGGCCCGTGCAGTCGCCACACGGTGCTGCGCTTACACGGTGGCGGAACTTGCCGCAGGCAGGTGGACATGTTCGACGTGTGGTTTGCCCCACCGAGGTAGCTTGCTAACTTCGTGAGCATCGCTGTTCTTCGCAGATTGCACTGGGACGCTGCCTTCGTCACTCTTTCTGCCCCACCGACGGGCACCTGGCATTCTGGGCCTTCGTCGCGCAACTTAGCACCGCGGTGAACGAGGCAGCTTACTCACAGGAGCACACGTCTTTGGGCCGCTCTCGAGCCTAAATGGCTGGGACCCCTGCACATGTGTGAGGATATGAGCACACGTAGAAATTAGGCGTATCCATGGTGTGTTTCTATGCTTGTGTGTATGCGTGTTCGTGCTGCGTTTTTGCGTCTGACCGAGCGGTGCTGCACCGTCGCCAAGGAGGACGAAGAGGTGCCTGCGCTGCCAGGCCATTATTGTCGCCCCTCGGACGCACTGGGGCAAAGGGGCAGATACTGGTGGGTGGCTCGACGTTGCCCGGCTGCTGGCGGCATCTGGACTGCTGGCGCGCGCAGCTGGCCGCTAACTCTGGGAGGCGGTCTTCCCCGTGAGGGCACCCTCAGTCCACTTTGAAAGTCACGTCGCCCATCCAACAGACTTGTGGGGTCCAAAACCCAGATAGCAGGGCGCCCGAAGGGCGCAGAAAAGCCTGCCGAAGAACTCCGGAAAGACCTGGAGAGAAATTCCGAAGGACCTTCTGGAGTGCTTCTGGGCACGCGTACTGGGAAACGCTTAGAAAAGGCCGCTGAAGACACGCTAAAAACTCAAGCGAGGCGCGCCGGGGATTCCTGCCGGAAGCCGGAACGACCTCCGGGGCTACCCTGCGGCTCCAGCGTCTTAATCTGTAACCTTCTTTCTAGCTCTTTACGAGCTATCCGGGAACAGTTCGTTGCGCGTGCTTTCCATCATCCTACTCAGGACAATCGGGCCAAGCGCGCGTGGATCGTGGCCTGCTTATTTCCCGTGAGGGTCAGAGGGGTCCCGAGGGGCACGGGTCCTAGACCCCAGGGCGTTCCCCGAGACGAGTCGGACTCTTCATCCCGAGCCGTTGCCTGACGGCCTCATGGCCCGCGGGGGGCTCTTGAAGGCCAAGAACGGCGGAGAACCTTTGGGACCACTTTGACTTGAGGACCACTTTGACTTGAGGACCCCTTTTCCTTTGTGGCGAATTTCGCACGGGCGACAAGACGCGGTGCTGGGACGGGGCCTGGGCGGCTACACGCACAAGGGACCCGAAGCACAGAGTGACCCGTGGCGTGCGTGTGCGGCTTTCCGACCGCACCGTGCCGACGCGGCAACGGCGGCCAGAAAGACGCGCACCACAGGTCACTCTGGCGAAGGACCACTGTTACGCATAGCCGACCTGGGCGGTGCGGGGCTGAAGCCAGCATGCGCACTTGGCGGCGCGGGGCGGGAAGCGGGAAGTTTATGGATGCGGATAGCGCGTGTACAAACCGCCACCGTGTCTGGCCAGGACAATCCTGGGTCACGGCATGGCGCACGCGCCTTCCTGGCAGAGGTCAGGACGTATATGCAGCCATCCTGGGGTCCAGGGTGACCCTGGCCATGCACGGTGGTGGCATATAAGCGCCTCCTGTGAAGCTGGCGACATTGGGCTGAAGCCGGTGTCCCGCGCAACTGTTCTGCCCAAATCAATGAGCGGCGATATCGCCAATGGTGGCAATGGTGGTAAACGACACCTACACCCCCACTAACACATCTTCCTCTTCTTTGTCGTTTGAGTATTGGCATTCGTACATTCATACTGTTGTCATTGTTGTTGCTATTTGTCTGGTGATAATATGATTCATTGTAGTCGTCGTATGCATATTCACATTGTAGTTGGTAAGATTGCTGCTAGCTAATATGAATGCGAATATTAGCGGTAATAGTCCTACTCGTACTATCAACATGGGTAACCTTCCTTACTACCATCATTATTAGTCTTGGAATTGAAATGATTACTAGCACGACTACTACTACCACTACTACGACTATCACGATTACTACTACTACTACTACTACTACTACTACTACTACTACTTCTACTACTACTACTACTACTACTACTACTACTACTACTACTACTGCTACTACTACTACTAATACTACAACTACTGAATACTACGACTGCTACAACCACTACTACTACTACTACTACTACTACTACTACTACTACTACTACTACTACTACTACTACTACTACTACTACTACTACGACTACTACTAATAATACTACGACTATTACTCCGACTACTACTACTACTACTACTACTACTACTACTCCTACTACTACTAATGCTACTACTACTACTGCAACAACTACTACTACTGCTACTACTACTATGAATACTACTACTACTACTTCTACTACGCCTACTACTACTACTACTACTACTACTACTACCACTATTACTACTACTACCACTACTACTACTACTACTACTACTACTACTACTGCTTACGACTACTACTACTACTACTACTACTACTACTATACTACTACTACGACTACTACTACTACTACTAGTACTACTACCACTACTACTACTACTACTACTACTACTACTACTACTACTACTACTACTACACTACTACTACTACTACTACTACTACTACTACTACTACTAACTACTACTACTACTACTATACTATACTACTACTACTACTACTACTACTACTACTACTCTACTACTACTACTACTACTACTACTACTACTACTACTACTACTGCTACTACTACTACTACTACTACGTACTACTACTGCTACTACGACTACTACTACTACAACTACTACTACTACTACTACTACTACTACTACTACTACTACTACACTACTACTACTACTACTACTACTACTACTACTACTACTACTACTACTACTACGACTTACTACAAATAGAACTACAACTACAACAACAACTACAACAACAACTACTACTACTACTACTACTTACTACTACTACTAACTACTACTACTACTACGACTACGATACTTACTACTACTTTCTTACTACTAATACTACTACTACTACTACGACTACTACTACAGCGACGACGCCTACAACAACAACTACGACGACTACTACTATCATTACTACTACTACTACTACTACTACTACTACTACTACTACTACTACTACTACTACTACTACTACTACTACTACTACTACTACTACTACTACTACTACTACTACTACTACTACTACTACTACTACTACACTACTACTACTACTACTACTACTACTACTACTACTACTACTACTAGTTACTACTACTACTACTGCTACGACCACTACTTCTTCTACTTCCGCGACAACCACAATTACCACGACTACTACTACTACTACTACTACTAATACTACTACTACGACTACTACTACTACTAATACTACTACTACTACTACTACTACTACTACTACTACTACTACTACTACTACTACTAATACTACTACTACTACTACTACTCGTACTACTACTACTACTACTACTACTAATACTACTACTACTACTACTCGTACTACTACTACTACTACTACTACTACTACTACTACTACTACTACTACTACTACTACTACTACTACTACTACTACTACTACTACCACTACTTTTTGTTTTTTGGGGGGGGGCTCTACGGCGCACCCTCGCTTGAGCAGGACTGCCGCCACCTGTCCCAGGCTCGGGGGCTTGGCACACCCACGCTGCCGAGCCGGTCCAGGCGCCCCCCGCTCAGGCCGCCCCAGTGGTCGGCGCCGCGCACCACGAGCGGCCAGCGCCGCGCGCCAGGACGACGCCAGGGCTTCGACGCCTGGAAGAATCACCTGGCCGCGCCGCCGCGCCACTCTCTCGCGCCGGCGCTCGCGACCAGGGCGCGCACCGCCAACGGCAGCCGGGCGGCTGCCTCGGCGCTCTCGGGGGGCGCCCGGCCCGCGACCTAGGCGAGGTAGTCGCCGACCTGCACTCCCGCCTTCACCTGGCGCATCGTCAGGCCGGCCACCCTCTTTGCGTCGACGACGGCCGCAGCCTCGAAGGCGATCGTCGACGAGAGCTGCGCGAGCGTCGCCGCCGCCGCCGGGGTCACCACGCCAGCCGTCAGCGACGGCGAGAGCGCCAAGGAGACGACGGCGGCGATCGCGAGGGCCTCCGCCACCACCGCGTCGCTGTCCTTCGGGTCAGCCACCCTCGACCTCGCGTGCGCGATGACGGCCTGCGACAGGTTGTCGACCATCCTGTCCGTTTTCGCTTCGACGCCGCCGAGGATCGCTGTCGAGATCAGCGACGGGGACATCTCGGCGTCGAGGGTGCTCTTGACGCGCTCCTCGGAGCCCTCGTCGACGATCCCCCCCTCGGCGAGCGCATCGATCGCGGGCAAGGTGAG
>CAUYUJ010019226.1:178622-181122 GCA_963575745.1 Prorocentrum cordatum | reverse complement strand
CTACTACGACGACTACTACTACTACCACTACTACTACCACTGCTACTACTACTACTACGATCACTACCCCTACTCACACTACTACTACTACTACCACCACCACCACTACTACCACTACTACCACTACTACTACTACTACTACTACTACTACTACTACTACTACTACTACTACTACTACTACTAGTACTACTAGTACTACGACTACTACTACTACTACTACTACTACTACTACTACTACTACTACTACTGCTATTACTACTACTACTACTAACACTATTGCTATTACTGCTACTACTACTCCTACTACTACTACGACTACGACGACTACGACCACTACCACCCCTACCACTACCACCACTGCTATTATTGCTTGCGGACACGCGCACCACATCACCAAGGCTCGACCACGTTGGGGCGAGCGTCATGTGGCTGCCTCATTACCCTACAATGAGACAGACGCCAAGTGGGGCGCAAAGGAAGGCGGGGCGCGCGGCGCAAATTGAGGAAGCTGCAGCGCCGCGGCCACGGCACCTCAAGACAAGCCTGGCCCAAAACATCCACAGGACGAACGGCGCACGGGGCGACCCCAGCACCACTCGTCCCAGACGTGGCCGCCAGAGCGCAGCAAGACGGGCCTGCCCCAAAACAACACAGGACGGGCAGCACACGGGGCTACCCCAGAACCGCCCGACCCCTGAAGTCCGGGAGGCCTTATGCGGCAAGAGCCTACAGCGAGAGGCGAGGTAGGGCAAGCAAAAATGGCTGGCCATTTAGTGAAAGCACCGAGGGCTGTACGGCAACGCCGCCAACGGCCCGCAGCCCACGGGGCGGCCCTGGTGCTACAGAGTAGCACAAGGCACAGAAGAGAGGCAACGGTGGAGCGTCAGTCAGCCACAGTTTGGCGCGCCCTGGCAAGTCTTAAAATTGGCGCGGCGCTGACGCGGCGCACCGTGTCAGAGCAGGCGCGCAGCCACTCACCCACGCATTCACTCATTCGAGCCTTGGGGCAGTGGAGCCCACTTCTACTACTACTACTACTACTACTACTACTACTACTACTACTACTACTACTACTAATAATAATAATAATACTAGTACTAGTACTACTACTACTACTACTACTACTACTACTACTACTACTACTACTACTACTACTACTACTACTACTAACTACTACTACTACTACTACTACTACTACTACTACTACTACTACTACGACTACGACTACTACTACTACTACTACTACTACTACTACTACTACTACGACTACTACTACTACTACTACTACACTACTACTACTACTACCACTACACTACCACTACCACTACCACTACTACTAACTACTACTACTACTACTACTACTACTACTACTACGACTACTACTACACTACTACTACTACTCTACTACTACTACTACTACTAGTACTAGTACTACTACTACTACTACTACTACTACTACTACTAATACTACTACTACTGCTGCTGCTACTACTACTACGACTACTACTACTACTACTACTACTACTACTACTACTACTACAACTACGATTACTACTACTACCGCTACTACTACTACTACTACTACTACCACCACCACTACTACCACTAAGAATAATAATATTACGAGCACTGGCACTAGCACTAGTACGAGTACCACTACTGATACTATTACTACTACTACTACTACTACTACTACTACTACTACTACTACTACTACTACTACTACCCACCACTACTACTACTACTACTGTTACTACCAAGACTACTGCTACTACTACTGCCACTACTACTACTACTACTACCACAAATACTTCTACGACTGCCACTACCACTACGACTACTACTACCACTACTACTACTACTACGACTACTACGACTACTACTACTACGACCACTACTACTACTAACTACTACTACTATACTACTACTAACTACGACTACTACTACTACTACTATACTACTACTTAACTACTACTCTACTACTTCTTCTTCACTACTACCACTACTACTACTAATGACAGAAGAATGACTACGTACTACTACTTACACTAACTAACACTACCTATTACCTACTTACTACTACTACTACTACTACCTACCATTACCACTACAACTACTACTAGTACTTAATGCTACTACTACTTACTACTAACTACTACACTAGAACTAATCTACTACTACTCCTGCTAACTACTAACTACTACTACTACTACTAACTGCACGACCACTATAACTACTACTACAACTCTACTACTACTACTACTAATACACTACTACTACTACTACTACTACTACTACTACTACTACTACTACTACTACTACTACTACTACTACTTACTACTAACTACTACTACTACTACTACTACTACTACTACTACTACTACTACTACTACTACTACTACTACTACTACTACTACTACTACTACTACTACTACCACTATAACTACTACTACTACTACTACTACTACTACTACTACTACTACTACTACTACTACTACTA
>CAUYUJ010019226.1:160358-178522 GCA_963575745.1 Prorocentrum cordatum | reverse complement strand
CTACTACTACTACTACTACTACTACTACTACTACTACTACTACTACTACTACTACTACTACTACTACTACTACTACTACTACTACTACTACTACGACTACGATTAGTAGTATGATTGGCACCAATCCGCGTAATATTCGTAACAGAATGAACCATCATTTGTCTCCATAATATGCATAATCTTATGACCACTCTTATCACCATTAATATTACTATTGCTCGTCCTCGTCCTCTTCCTCCTCCTCCTCCTCCTCCTCATAGTTCTCCTTCTGTTCCTCCTGTTCAATATTACTATTATTATTACCATTACCATCTTTATTCTTACTACTATTGTTATTCGCGCCCCTCCTCCTCTTCCTTTTCCCCGTCCACCTCTTCTCCCTCCTCCACCTTTCTCCTCCTCCTCCTCCTCCTCCTTGTCCTTCTCCTCTTCCTCCTCCTGCCGAGGCCGAAATTGGCATTTCCCATCCATTTGTGGTGTCGGGGCCTCGTTTTGAAGAGACAGCCCCCCGCATCCTCATTTCTCTCTTCACCTCCTTTCTTCCTCCCCCTCCTCGCGCGTGGCCGAAGCGTTTGGTTTTTCCGCCTTGTTGCCGCGCGCGCTAACGCCGCAATGGGGCGCGGACCGCTGGGACGAAGGCCATCGCCGCGCTCTGCGTGGGGGCTCGCCCGGTCTGGGCCCTCCGCGCCCGAGCGGCCGAATAAAGAAGACACAGTGCAATAGGTAATCCCACCGCGCCCCCAACACCGCCCCCACAATTTCTTGAACTGCCTCTCTGAAAAGAAGGCAAGAGAAAGAATGCTAGATAGAATCTGGGCCCGCACAGCCTGCACAGCAGCTAGATCCCGCCCCCCAGAGACATCCGCACACTGCGCAGTAAACTCTCGGGCAAAGGGCCCACTGAACGGAGTGATGTGACACTCGGACGTCGTCAAAGCCAGCGCCACCAGCATGTGAGACAGTTGGATGGCACAAAACGGTAATGGGCCTCAGTATCAAAGGACTCATCCTCAATCACCTGCACAGGGAAAAATCGCTCCTCGGTACTTCTCAACATCGCAGCCCTTTAAAATCGAGAAGGACCCGTATCGGCGCAGCAGCGAAAGGGGCTCCGCTGACAGGGCAGGCTCGGATGATGCCCGACCTTCTTGCGCACTGCCATATAGTTTGGCCTCCTAACTCACCATAGCACTGAAAGCTGGAGTAGAGGACCTACAAGAACCAGAGGAGGGGAGCAGGGAGAGCCGCACGATTGGGCATTTTCACTAAGCCACGCGCGAGAGACGCAGGGGAAAACCCGAGAGAAAGCGCAGGAGACGACGGCGGGGAGGTCGGACGAAGCCGCGTTAAGCATAGAGGCCAATGTAACACACGTGTCCAGCTCAACGACGTTGTCGCCGCACTGCCGACCCATCATGGACCCGCGCTGCAGAATGCAGCTGACCTCCCGCATCTTGACCGCGAAAGGCCAGCACGCAGCGCCGGCAAAAACTCTCGTTCTCCGGATCGTTCAAACCGAGAAGTCGGAGCGAGTGGGCGCCACGGCCAGCTCCTGCCACATCTCCTTCCTCCTCCCCTTTCGGTGAAAATATCCCCGACGCATCGCTGAACGACGACATCGGCGCATTCCATTCCAGGTTCCAAAATAGATATGCAATCTAGCACCTCCACTGCCTCGGGCGCACAGCGCCATGCAGCATACGGTAGACGATCGAGCACCGAGGACATGCAGCCTGGCACGCATTCCCCAGCGATTCGGGGGCGGCAGGGCCGCGAAGTCCACCTGGCCCCCAAACTTCCCCAGGTAGGTTTGGGCAGGCCCCTGGAGCGTCATCTCGGGCCCACAGACCCCCGCCCAATATTTACATGGCAATTGTGACATCTCCTCAGGACGGGTGCCACTACCGCCAGCGCCGAGCCGAACTCCTCGCAGGTGCAGCCGTCGACAAAACGGGGCCCATATCGAAGAACACGCTCGCTGTCGTCACTCCCATCGTAGTTTCGCAGCGTGAGTCGCAGGCCCCGAGCGAAAAGCGGCCGGGGCCACGCGGGCGGAGGATTCCCAAGTCGGCATCCACATCGGAGAGGGAACGAGCAGCAACGCGCGCAGGCAACAGGACGTCGCCAAGCTGCCGAGCTTGCCTCCTGACGCTTCGCACAACGGAGCGGCGCACGATGATTGCTCTTCCCCGGACGCGGGACTCGAATCGAAGAGTGGCACCCCTAGCAAACCCGGCCCCTTCAACAAGTCGATCATAAGCGGCGGGCTGAGGTCTTCCAAGGAAACCGTATGTAGACAGGCCTTCATGGAGTCCTGGAAACAGGGGGTGTGGAAGAGCACCAGGGAAGGGGCGTTTGTTTTTTTCGGGGGGGATCTCGTGGGCGTTCTTGAGGTTCGTGGAGATCGGGGCTTGGCGAGAAAAGTCGAGGCGGCAAACGACTTCTACGGCGCCCCTGGCGAACCCCTCTAGCACTCATTTGAATTAGACCCCACCCAGGGAGACAGACACACATCCCATCGAGGACGTTCGTTGGGTCCTTCGCCAACCTGCAGCGGGCGGGGCAGCCCTGCCGGGCCTCCACCATCTTCGAGAACAGTTCCAATCAGAGCTTACATCTCGCCCTGCTGGCCACTCGCGACGCCCCAAAGTGCGACGGAACTCGGACGGGGAAACGCACGGGGCGGGCGGGGCCTGGTTCGCGTTGAATTTGCCCGAAAAAACTCACCAGCGCACGCTCAGGGGCAGCACTGGCCAGGACGCGATTGTTTCTAGATTTCCTGGGCCACAAACTGGCGCCGAGCCCGAGACATCACAAAATTGCGGCCGCTCCAATGCAAAATCCAGCAGCCGCCAGACTCATCCAAAATAACAAAACATTCAGAACACGTCCTGGCATCAGTTCTCGCGCATAGCATTGGCCCGCAGCACTTAAGCCTGTGAACAATGAGAGGAATTCGTGCTGTCGGCGAATGAGTGAAATATGCGAACTGGATCGTGGATCTTCACGCAGCGCGTCCTCAGCTCCCGCCACGGTCCTATGAGTTTCATGGATCCCAAGGGTGGCGGTAAAGAAGGCGAGGAAGCGGAGGTAGGCGATCTGCTTGCCACGATGCTGGAAGTCATGATGTAGCAGGGCCCTGGCGCTCCAGGGGGCGAAGGTGATGGAATGCCTGTGACACTTGCTGTCCGCCCCAGCAGCAAGCAAGCGGCTGCAGACCCCACTATGTACCCTGCTGCTCCCCGAAGAGAGCATGGGTGACACGCCTGACCTCAGCCTCGTCCATCTGAAGCTCCTGCAAGCTGCGGCTGCAAGTGATGGCGGGAGGGGGAGCCGCGGGCGCAGAATCGGAGCAGACCAACTCTTCCCATGATGAAATGAGAATCCCCTTCTCCCTGTCCGTACAGAAGCGCCTGGCGGGGTCCATCTCCACCAGCTCCCGAGAGATCTTCTTGCAATCGAGCTCCTTCGCGACCATCTTCGGGCTCTCGTCAGCGCCCACATTGATCTCGACTGGGTCACCTCCCGTCGGTGGAATAGATTGGAAACGACGCCACCCCGCATCACGCCCACGAAGCCTCAGCGCGCCGACGGCCTGGTTGACCATCTTTGCCGCTGGCCCTTACCTCGACTCTGGAAGATCTTGTCCGCCATCGCCCTGGGACTCAAAGTCCTCCGTTTGTAAGTTGGAGTCCACCAGCCAGGGTGTGAGGGATTTTCCGATCGCCGTCTTGGGCATCGGAAAAACAGTTCGAACCACGATGATGGTCTGGTCCACCTCACGGTCAAATCCACCCCCATGGGCACGGGAGGTGGCACAACCTTTCGCATGAGCCCGAGTAGGTCGCGCAGTTTTGGCACCTCCTTCTCGAATTTGTCGACCGTTTGTGTCGTGCAGCTTGACGGCGTGCTCGACTCTGTGAACTATCTTCTCCGCCGCTGTGCCGATGCTCGCACAGTGCTCCGCCATGGCCCCACTGAGCGACATGAAGATCTTCTGCATGACCTGGATGATGCCCATGACGCCGGTCCTCGTGCGATCCACATGTTCGCGGACATTCTTCCTGATGATGGTCATGTACAGTTCTAGCTCGACGACGACTCGGTCGAGGACCAACTGCAGCGGTTGCTCCAGTAGCCTTTGCCGCGGTCCCACTCTCCGAAACAGACGATACGGTGGGCGCGAGACCACCGCCTCTGCCCTGAACATGTGCGGCGCTGCCAATGCCAGCGTGGCCACCACCCTTTCCTCCGTGACGCCCCACAGCCTAAGAATGCGAAGGGGAAAGCGTATCCGTGGGATCACCGAGGGGCGCAGGGGACTTGACGCCCTCCAGCTTCGGACACAACTCTGAACTCTTCACCTTCAAACATTTTGCAGTCCACGCCATCACTAGTGTTGATGCCGCCGTCCATGAGCTCCCTGCCGTTGCGCTTGACGTTCGCGCCTCTGCGGGCGTCGTCGGCAATGATGTGACGTGAAAACAAAAAATGATGTAACATAAATACAAAAGATGGCGAAACAACGAAGACTGATTGTGGCGCGCGCGAGGCTGCGCCGTGGCCTCCTGCGGCCTGGGACCTTTTAACTGTTGTCGCACAGCAGCGGATACCTCCAAGCTCGAGCTGCCGCGCCAAGAAGTTCAAACTTGACCCGAAATGGCTACGGATTTCTCTTCCTCCCCCTCCTCCCTCTTCCCACCCCTGCCTCTGCCATCTACAACCGTCTGATTTCGACACACCCCTCACACGCTTCGTGGCCCCATAGGGAACTGCACCGAAGGTCCCCATGGCGCAATTCGCCTGCGGTCCCGCCGCCCATCTCGGCACACCCATCACAGGTCTCGTGACCCACAGGGAGCTCCACCGAAGGTCCCAGTGGCGCGGTTCGCATGTGGTCCCGCCGCCCATTCCGGCACACTCACACGTTTCGTGGCCCCGCGGCCTCCGCTGCCCACCCTCGGGATCAGCCAGCATCGGACCGGGAGAGCGGATCGGATCGAGGCGCACGCCGGATCGGGCCGCATCGGCACGGAGCCGGCATCGGGGCGGATCGGCAGCGCCAGGATGCACATCGGATCGTCGGGATATCGGAATCGAATCAGATCGGGCCGGTCGACATCGAATCGGATCGATAGAGTCGAAACCGACCCTGACTCGCATCTGGGGACGATGCTTTGTGCTGGGGGGCCGAGAGAGAAGGCGGCGGGGGAGAAATCCACCCCTGGGGGCCTCCAAATTGCCCCACCCCACAGGAGGCCTCCACGAGGCCCCCCCAACGGCCTCCAGGGACCGCAAGAGGCCTCCGACGGGCTGCCTACAATCTTCCAGAGAGCCATGCTCATTGATAGATCTCACCACGCTGACTTGTATATTTATCACGGTTCCTGACAGACTCCCAAGGATGGCGGGAGACCCCACTGATCAAGATGGCTCCAAGATGGCCTGGACAGAACTCCCAAAGTCGGCGGGAGACCCCAGGAAAAACCCAGCAGGGCTCCAAGAGTCCACAATTGCACCCAAGGACGCTACAAGATGATTTCCAGAAGGGCGCAAGACGCGTCAGGATGACGCTAAGATGGCCCAAGCAGGGCCAGGATGGATCAAGTTAGCCCGCAGACCCAGACCCGAAACACATGCATCGAGAGTGAGCCAGAGGCCAGACTGTCAGGGATCATGCCTGGTGAGCAACCATCACGGACTGGCCACTGAGAGGAGGATACGAGCTGCGGGTAATCCATACGGACTCAGAGGATCTATGCATCCAGGGCTCCTGAGGTCCCCGCAGACCCCTCAGAACTCATCAGGTCTTTTCGGGAGTCCTCCGGAGCCCACAAGGGGCCCGCTGGAGGGCTCTGCAGTGGCCCCTGAGGCGCCCACGCCTCGGCTGAGGTAGGACACGCGCGGGCCGGCGGGCTCTGGCAGCCGGCACTGGTGGTCCGTGCCAAAGGCGGGTCCTGCGATCCGTGCTTCGCAGCGAATCTGGTACAGTCGTCGGGCCTAGGACAGAGGAACATCCTCCAAGAACATGCGACCCTCCGCCGGCCCAAACACACAGAACATCCAAGGATACCCTCCCCAGGATGCACCAAAACATCCGACAGACACGAAGAACATTAGAATACCCTGCCCGAACCGACCTCGATCTCATACCTCGGTCCGACTGTAGGCAAACCACGTGTGAACCCTTCCCCTGGAGCCTGGGGGTCATGTAAAGCAAGCACCAGCGGGGGGTCCCAGAGGAGAAATAGAGGACCACCGCCACCAAGAGCCCATCGGGGGTGCGTCGACCCCTGGGCGGTGACACGCCCAAGGATGGATTCTCGGTGGCGGTGGTCTCTGTTTTTCTCTGAGGGTCAGAAGGTTGAGGGGAGTCTGCAGCAAAATGCCCCAGCGGGAGTCTCCGACACACGATCCCCCAGGGTCGAGTGGACCCGCAGGGATAGGGTTCGCAGATGGTCGCAGATGTAAATGGGCCACCGTGAAAAACATCCGGTGGAGGTCCAAGCCACCAGAGGCAGGCACGCCGATGAGAGACAGAGGCGGCAGCATCGGCGGCCCGCACCCACGGAGACAGCGACTGCCGGAAAGACAACCGAGGAGCAACCTTTGAATCCGCGGGCCGTTCCTGCTCGTCTCTCCCGCCGCCCCGTCTCCAGTCACACCCGCGGCCCCCGCATCCTTCCCTACGCCCTGGCTGATTCGTCTGCCTCTCCTGGCCTCCCCGCATCAACTACAGCGGTCCTGCTCCATAAACCTCTGTCCGGCTTCTCGGCATATGGCCTTCACTTCGTTCTGGAAGCGCTGGTTTCTGATGTGAGCGCGCGCAGTGCGTGCAACAGTACAGCTGCGAGCGCGGAGCAGACACGAGAGCAGATGGACAAATACCGAGACGGGCAGACACAAAATGAACCCAGCGCGACCCTAATTAGAGCAAAACTTCCCAGGTGAACAACAAAGCAAGGAAGGCAGTGTATCACATTGTTTTGTTTTTTGCTTGGCGTTGATGGGCACTGCTTCGCATTGATTTGCATTATTTGGTGTCGCCTAGCATTGTATTGCATTGCGTATCAGTGAGTGGCAGTGCGTTGCATTGCTTCGCATTGATGTGCATTGTTTGCGTTGTTTGTCATTGATTAGATTTGCGTTGTTTTGCTTGGCATTTGTTTGTTTCGCATTGCATTGCATTGAGTGGCATTGTTTTGCGCTGCTCGGCATTGCCGCATTGTTTGGCATTGATTGGCATTGGCTCGCATTGTTTCGCATTGATTCGCATTGATTCGCATTGTTTCGCATTGCTTTGATGCGTTGTGTTTCATATGTTGTTACTTTGCACTGCATTGGTTGGCATTGCTTTGTATTGCCTGGCATTGATTTGCACTAAATCGCAATGCTTAGCACTGCTTCGCATTGCTTCGCAGTGCTTGGCATTACTTGGCATTGCTTGGAATTGCTAGGTATGGCTTGGCATTGATTGGAATTATGATGCATTGCTTGACAGTGCTTTGTTTGGCATTGAACGGTACTGCTTGGCACTGTTTGGCATTACCTGGCATTGCTTGGCATGGTTTGGCATTGGTTAGCTGTGCTTTGATTTGATTTGCTGAGCTGGACATCGCATTTCTGTGCAATGCTTGGCACCCCGACACCTGGGCAATCCCGGGCAAGCTTGGCAACGAAACATGCGGGCAACTGGACACTGGGCAACCGGGCGGCCGGTCAACTGGGCAACCGAGCAACCCGAGGAAGGCCAGGCAACCCCAGGAAGGCCAGATATCTGGGCGACCCGAAAAAGGCCAGGCAACCGGGCAACCACAAGGAAGGCCTGCCTGCCACGCCGGGAACCCACCGGCTCTTCAAAAACAACTGGGAACGCCCCAGGCAAAGCGAAACAAAGAACCAACATACTAACGAACATAGAACCACACAAATACAGAAAACTACCAACAAAACGCGCATGGAGCACGGGCGCAGTCTGGGCTGAGAGATGCCGCGCACAGGCAGACCTCGGCGCGCATAGAACTAGCGCTGCTGATACCTTAGCCTCAAGGAGCTCGCGGGACGCAGTCCAGGATCGGAGAGTGGGACGGGGAGGAAAGGGGGCTGGGAGGTGGAGAGGAGGAGCAGGAGGAGGAGGAGGAGAAAGAGAAAGAGGAAGAGAAAGAGAAAGAGAAAGAGAAAAAGAAAGAGAAAGAGAAAGAGGAGGAAGGAGGAGGAAGGGACATAAGCCAGGATGGCCAGAGGGAGAAGCCGCGGGAGGGGGGGGAGAACCATGAAAGTGTATGTGGGGGTAAAATGACGATGTTACCTGAACGCGTGGCTAAAGCGAGTCTAACGCGGGCACGACGGGTGGCCACCCGATCGTGCCCCTGAACCAAAACGACCGTGAAAAAAAGAGAATGGCACCAGAGAAAAAAAAACAATCAGGGCTGTCGGGCCATAGACCTATAAAGCTATGGGGGGTGTTGGGCTATATAGCTATAGGGCTATAAGGCAATAGGGGTTATTGGGCTATTGGGTTATTGGGCTATCGGGTTATAGAGATATTGGGCTAAAAGGCTACAGGGCTATAGGGCTATGGGACTATAGGGTTCTAGGGTTCTAAAGCTCCAAGGCTGCAGGGCTATAGGGCTATAGGGCTACAGGGCTATAGGGCTGCAGGGGTATAGGGTTGCAAGGCTGCACCCCCAGGCACCCGGGCACCCCCGGACACCCAGGCACCCGGGCACCCGGGCCGGCCACCGAAATCGGCGACGCACCCGTATGAATCCGCTAGGATCCCTACAGAAGCAACTTCTGATTGGGGAACAGTAGGCGAGGCAGAAAACAACGAACAATCAGTAGGTCACTGTTCGAACCTGGTGCCTTCGTAAACGAAACTGGCTGCGCCTCGCCGGTCACAACACGCACACACTGCTGCAACCAACGACGCCTCATAAACACTTGCAGCCGGGAAAGGGCTCGCCGTTTTCGCAAATCCCACGGGGTTTGGACTTCGCTCCACCCCCGAAAGCACAATGGCCCTTCCACAGCGCAAATCGCAAAAAATACCCTGCGACGTACCCAACCCACGCGCATCAAATGGCAAGAGGAGTATGCCAACATTAGCAGGAACAACGACAGTGTAGACGCGGCGATTTGCTGTGCAAGCTACATGGGATGCGCATGCGCTGCACGATTCACAGGACGACGATCGAAAGAACGAGGCTTGAGGCCCCAGGATCGAAGAAGAACGGGCACGGGAACGAGGGGTAGGAGAGGGATGGAATGGAGGGCGGGGGGGGCGAAAGGCCATCGCGGAAGCAGCAGCATGCATGGAGAAGGTGAGGCGGGGAATAGGACGACGATGAAAGTGGCGGGAGGAGACAGAAGACTGCCGCGTTTTTCAAGTGCGAGCTAAACCCGCAGCGCTGCCTGCGCCATGTCGTCGCAGAGTTCCACATGATAAAACTTGTTTAGAGTGCAAGGAACGAGCGAGGCGTAGCTCGCCCGCTAGCTTCTCCGCCTCCTTCCCGCACATTTCAGCGCGGGAGCTGAACGCTCGCAGGCGCGCCGCCAGGTCTGCGGGCGGCCCGCGGGAAAGAAACTCAAGGCCGGGGTCGCGTATCATCAATCGGTTGTCCATCGTCCAAAGTTGCACTGGCGACGTACTGGTTGAACGCGGAGCGAGCAGCATCACGCGCGTGCCTGAACGCCACGCAGGTACAGTGCACGCGCGATTGGGACTTCAGGTCGATCACGCGCGTCTCCACCAGGCTTGGCAACACCACGCGACTGAGGATCTCACTGCGGTCTGCCATGCTGCTGTCCGCGAATGCAATGCGCTGCCTGCAAGTAAGGCGGCGGCGTCCACTTGTCTCAGAAGATGTTCCCGCGGGCCCGAAGGGCGACCGCCAGCTCGAGCCGCGGCGCCGGCAGGCCAGATAAGGATCATGCAACAGCAAAGACGATGACAGAGCAACGAGGTATCGGCGAGTGCATGACCGGCCTCCGTTTCCTGCAGTTCTTTCCTGTAGTTCCCCTAGCTCATCGAGCTCAGCAGATGTTTCTGCGGGTCCGAAGGACGACCGCCAGCTCGAGTCGCAGCGCCACGCGGCACGAACCGCAGAGCAAGGGCACGCGAGCACTGCTCGTGGTCAGAATCTGAATCCCCGTGGTGCCTCACTCCGCTGGCCACCCACCAGCAGCCCTCGAAAGTGGCGACAGTTTCACAGATCGCAGCCCCCCCCCAGGGGTGGCGAGGTCTAATCTGAGTCCCCGTGGTGCCTCACTCCGCTGGACCCACCAGCAGCATCGAAAGTGGCGACAGTTTCACACAGGGATGGCGAGGTCTAATCTGAGTCCCCGTGGTGCCTCACTCCGCTGGACCCACCAGCAACCCTCGAAAGTGGCGACAGTTTCACAGATCGCAGCCCCCCAGAAATGGCGAGGTCTAATCTGAGTCCCCGTGGTGCCTCACTCCGCTGGACCCAGCAGCAGCCCTCGAAAGTGGCGACAGTTTCACAGATCGCAGCCCCCCAGAGATGGCGAGGTCTAATCTGAGTCCCCGTGGTGCCTCACTCCGCTGGACCCACCAGCAGCCCTCGAAGGTGGTGACAGTTTCACAGATCGCAGCCCCCCCCCAGGGGTGGCGAGGTCTAATCTGAGTCCCCGTGGTGCCTCACTCCGCTGGACCCACCAGCAGCCCTCGAAGGTGGCGACAGTTTCACAGATCGCAGCCCCCCCCCCCAGGGATGGCGAGGTCTAATCTGAGTCCCCGTGGTGCCTCACTCCGCTGGACCCACCAGCAGCCCTCGAAAGTGGCGACAGTTCCGCAGATCGCAGCCCGCCAGGGACGACGTGAAAGGCAAGAGAAGAGAAGAGGAGGAGCGAAGAGAGGAGGAGAAGGCAAGCAAGAGAGGAGAGGAGGAGGGAAGAGAGGGGGGGGGCGGGAGGAGGAGAACGGAGACCGCAGTGCTCTATTCAAAACGAGTACCCAACGCAGGAGGGTTGGGAAAAATGTTCACGGCGCCCATGGGATGGGCGAGGGTACTTCCAGGGACCCCATTGGACTAGCCGAAGCCGGCAAACGAACCACCCAACACAATAAACAGGAGGAGAAGAGGAAGCCGACAACTACAAGAGCACAGTAGATGACTACGTGCTGCACAGCCAAAGCTGCTGCCCAACGAACACAGCTCGCAAATACAACCCCTCATGGATGACTCACCAAGTCGAATTTGCGAACATAGTTCGCCTTTGACGATGTCTCCCCTCAGTTCTGCCACGTCGTCGCCTGTGGCGAACACAATTCGCGAACACACTTCGCCGACACGCGGCCGCTGATGACGTATCCTGCAGCCACAATACATGCAATGAAATTGTTGGCTGCTCATTTCGTAAGCGATACAATTTCCTCCACCACTCTGAAGTCGCCATGCTGGGAACTAGGCACGGTATTATTGCGCCTCTCGTCGCTCAATCTGAACGCGGGGTGGTCGTACTTGAGATTCCCGCACATCACGTCCAAGATCAGCTCCCAGTCGATAGTACATTTCGCCATGGGGCCAGCCCTCACGTCACGAGTATAGCACCACAGCATGTCGGTCATCTGCTTGGTACGCAGCTGGTCGAAGAACCACCACCGGTGGCCTCCCATGCTACGTTCTGAAGGCGAACGCACTAGATCCACGGCGACGGCCGAGAGGACAGACATGCCGTCCACGACCAAGGATGCAGGGATAGCGTAAACCCCTTCCCCCCTCAGCCCCCTGAATTCCTCGGCTGAGACTGGGCCCCAGATCACCCCATGAAAGGCGGAAATGTACGACCAAAATAAAAGGAGAGAGTTTTTATACATATATATATATATATATATATATACACACACACATATACACACACATACCCCCCCCCCCCCCCCCACACCCACCCCACCCCCCCCAAAAAAAAAAAAAAAAAAAAAATGCGACGTGCCCAACCCACGCGCATCAAATGGCAAGAGGAGTATGCCAACATTAGCAGGAACAACGACAGTGTAGACGCGGCGATTTGCTGTGCAAGCTACATGGGATGCGCATGCGCTGCACGATTCACAAAACGACGATCGAAAGAACGAGGCTCGAGGCCCCAGGATCGAAGAAGAACGGGCACGGGAACGAGGGGTAGGAGAGGGATGGAATGGAGGGCGGGGGAGGCGAAAGGCCATCGCGGAAGCAGCAGCACGCATGGAGAAGGTGAGGCGGGGAATAGGACGACGATGAAAGTGGCGGGAGGAGACAGAAGACTGCCGCGTTTTTCAGGTGCGAGCTAAACCCGCAGCGCTGCCTGCGCCATGTCGTCGCAGAGTTCCACATGATAAAACTTGTTTAGAGTGCAAGGAACGAGCGAGGCGTAGCTCGCCCGCTAGCTTCTCCGCCTCCTTCCCGCACATTTCAGCGCGGGAGCTGAACGCTCGCAGGCGCGCCGCCAGGTCTGCGGGCGGCCCGCGGGAAAGAAACTCAAGGCCGGGGTCGCGCATCATCAATCGGTTGTCCATCGTCCAAAGTTGCACTGGCGACGTACTGGTTGAACGCGGAGCGAGCAGCATCACGCGCGTGCCTGAACGCCACGCAGGTACAGTGCACGCGCGATTGGGACTTCAGGTCGATCACGCGCGTCTCCACCAGGCTTGGCAACACCACGCGACTGAGGATCTCACTGCGGTCTGCCATGCTGCTGTCCGCGAATGCAATGCGCTGCCTGCAAGTAAGGCGGCGGCGTCCACTTGTCTCAGAAGATGTTCCCGCGGGCCCGAAGGGCGACCGCCAGCTCGAGCCGCGGCGCCGGCAGGCCAGATAAGGATCATGCAACAGCAAAGACGATGACAGAGCAACGAGGTATCGGCGAGTGCATGACCGGCCTCCGTTTCCTGCACTTCTTTCCTGTAGTTCCCCTAGCTCATCGAGCTCAGCAGATGTTTCTGCGGGTCCGAAGGACGACCGCCAGCTCGAGTCGCAGCGCCGACGAGCTGCATCCACATCAGGCAACACCCCAGGAGACACTGGCACACAACGATTTGACGTCAGTCAGTGCCAGACCACTCCATGTTTAGTTCCTCGCACACATACAGTCGATCGCAGATGCGGGATAATCGAAGTAGAATGACGGGTCCAATCTGCGTCCGCGTAGGACGTCACTATGCTGGCGACAGTTTCATGGGCCCCACAGCAGCCCTCGAGAGTGGCGACAGTTTCACAGATCGTAGCCCCCCAGCGCCGGCGAGGTCTAATCTGAGTCCCCGTAGGACGTCACTCCGCT
This sequence comes from Prorocentrum cordatum, assembly GCA_963575745.1. NCBI lineage: Eukaryota > Dinophyceae > Prorocentrales > Prorocentraceae > Prorocentrum > Prorocentrum cordatum. The sequence continues at coordinate 165,244 of CAUYUJ010019226.1, read as the reverse complement.
GGGCCCCCCAGCAGCCTTCGAAAGTGGCGACAGTTTCACAGATCGCAGCCCCCCAGGGATGGCGAGGTCTAATCTGCATCCCCGTAGGGCGTCACTCCGCTGGGCCCCCCACGCAGCCTTCCAAAGCGGCGACAGTTTCACAGATCGCAGCCCCCCAGGGATGGCGAGGTCTAATCTGACTTCCCGTAGGGCGTCACTCCGCTGGGCCCTCCAGCAGCCCTCGAAAGCGGCGACAGTTTCACAGATCGCAGCCCCCCAGGAATGGCGAGGTCTAATCTGAATCCCCGTAGGGCGTCACTCCGCTGGGCCCCCCAGCAGCCCTCGAAAGTGGCGACAGTTTCACAGATCGCAGCCCCCCAGGGATGGCGAGGTCTAATCTGAGTCCCCGTAGGGCGTCACTCCGCTGGGCCCCCCAGCAGCCCTCGAAAGTGGCGACAGTTTCACAGATCGCAGCCCCCCAGGGATGGCGAGGTCTAATCTGAATCCCCGTAGGGCGTCACTCCGCTGGGCCCCCCAGCAGCCTCGAAAGTGGCGACAGTTTCACAGATCGCAGCCCCCCAGGGATGGCGAGGTCTAATCTGAATCCCCGTAGGGCGTCACTCCGCTGGGACCCCCAGCAGGCCTCGAAAGTGGCGACAGTTTCACAGATCGCAGCCCCCCAGGGATGGCGAGGTCTAATCTGAATCCCCGTAGGGCGCCCCTCCGCTGGCCACCCCAGCAGCCCTCGAAAGTGGCGACAGTTTCGCAGATCGCAGCCCCCCAGAGATGGCGAGGTCTAATCTAAGTTCCCGTGGGGCGTCACTCCGCTGGCCACCCCAGCAGCCTTCGAAAGTGGCGACAGTTTCACAGATCGCAGCCCCCCAGGGATGGCGAGGTCTAATCTGAGCCCCCGTGGTGCCTCACTCCGCTGGCCACCCACCAGCAGCCCTCGAAAGTGGCGACAGTTTCACAGATCGCAGCCGCCCAGGGGTGGCGAGGTCTAATCTGAATCCCCGTGGTGCCTCACTCCGCTGGACCCACCAGCAGCCTCGAAAGTGGCGACAGTTTCACAGATCGCAACCCCCCAGAGATGGCGAGGTCTAATCTGAGTCCCCGTGGTGCCTCACCCCGCTGGACCCACCAGCAGCCTTCGAAAGTGGCGACAGTTTCACAGATCGCAGCCCCCAGAGATGGCGAGGTCTAATCTGAGTCCCCGTGGTGCCTCACTCCGCTGGACCCACCAGCAGCCCTCGAAAGTGGCGACAGTTTCACAGATCGCAGCCACCCCCAGAGATGGCGAGGTCTAATCTGAGTCACCGTGGTGCCTCACTCCGCTGGACCCACCAGCAGCCCTCGAAAGTGGCGACAGTTTCACAGATCGCAGCCCCCCAGCGATGGCGAGGTCTAATCTGAGTCCGCGTGGTGCCCCACTCCGCTGGCCCACCAGCAGCCCTCGAAAATGGTGACAGTTTCACAGATCGCAGCCACCCCCAGGGATGGCGAGGTCTAATCTGAGTCCCCGTGGTGCCTCACACCGCTGGACCCACCAGCAGCCCTCGAAAATGTGACAGTTTCACACAGATCGCAGCCCCCCCCCAGTGATGGCGAGGTCTAATCTGAGCCCCGTGGTGCCTCACTCCGAGGAAACCCACCACAGCCATCGAAAAGTGGGCGACAGTTTCACAGATCGCAGCCCCCCCCCCCAGGATGGCGAGGTCTAATTATGAAGAGAAGAAAAAAAAAAAAAAAAAAAAATAACAGAAAAAATGAAAAAAAAAAAAAAAAAAGTAAGCCCCCAGTTGGTGCCTCACTCCGCTGGACCCACCAGCAGCCCTCGAAAGTGGTGACAGTTTCACAGATCGCAGCCCCCCCCCAGAGATGGCGAGGTCTAATCTGAGTCCCCGTGGTGCCTCACTCTGCTGGACCCACCAGCAGCCCTCGAAAGTGGCGACAGTTTCACAGATCGCAGCCCCCCCCCCCAGGGATGGCGAGGTCTAATATGAGTCCCCGTGGTGCCTCACTCCGCTGGACCCACCAGCAGCCCTCGAAAGTGGTGACAGTTCCGCAGATCGCAGCCCCCCAGAAATGACGTTAAAGGCAAGAGAAGAGAAGAGAAGAGAAGAGAAGAGAAGAGAAGAGAAGAGAAGAGAAGAGAAGAGGAGCGAAGAGAGGAGGAGAAGGCAAGCAAGAGAGGAGAGGAGGAGGGAAGAGAGGGGGGGTGCGGGAGGAGGAGAACGGAGACCGCAGTGCTCTATTCAAAACGAGTACCCAACGCAGGAGGGTTGGGAAAAAATGGAATACATGCGAAAACTCAGAAAACTCACCGATTGTGCTCTGATGTTATGATTGTTAGCGCGTGGCCTCTAGTACCCTCGCAAAGATGATGTGTTGGTTTGTGGCTCAATTTATTTTGAGCAACTACCTCCGGCTGAGATGCGAAATGTGTGTTTTGCTTGTGGGGGTCCTCACGAGTCATTGGGACATGTGAGTGTGTTTACGTTGCTGATTTGATGTCGCCGGTTACTGAGCTGCCACATCCGATTAAGTTTAAAAAAGTATGGCTTGGGGGGTACAGTGTTTCCTTTGATGTGTGTTGTTGTTGTTGTGGTTGTCCACTGGTGTTCAAGCTTATACCTCCAACGGTTTATCCTTTTCGTCATCCCCCTCCTGATGGAGACTATCTCGAGCAGAACAGTGAATCGAAAAAACAAGCAAGCAAGAGCAAACATCAGGAAAGCACACCAAGACAAGCAAACAGACAACAGCAAACATCACCCAAATGGAATGCAAAGCAATGCAGAAAGACACGAGCTACAAAACGGCCCTACAGCTACACTACCCTGCGACGTACCCAACCCACGCGCATCAAATGGCAAGAGGACTATGCCAACATTAGCAGGAACAACGACAGTGTAGACGCGGCGATTTGCTGTGCAAGCTACATGGGATGCGCATGCGTTGCACGATTCACAGGACGACGATCGAAAGAACGAGGATTGAGGCCCCAGGATCGAAGAAGAACGGGCACGGGCACGCGGGGTAGGAGAGGGATGGAATGGAGGGCGGGGGGGGCGAAAGGCCATCGCGGAAGCAGCAGCATGCATGGAGAAGGTGGGGCGGGGAATAGGACGACGATGAAAGTGGCGGGAGGAGACAGAAGACTGCCGCGTTTTTCAAGCGCCAGCTAAACCCGCAGCGCTGCCTGCGCCATGTCGTCGCAGAGTTCCATATGATAAAACTTGTTTAGAGTGCAAGGAACGAGCGAGGCGTAGCTCGCCCGCTAGCTTCTCCGCCTCCTTCCCGCACATTTCAGCGCGGGAGCTGAACGCTCGCAGGCGCGCCGCCAGGTCTGCGGGCGGCCCGCGGGAAAGAAACTCAAGGCCGGGGTCGCGTATCATCAATCGGTTGTCCATCGTCCAAAGTTGCACTGGCGACGTACTGGTTGAACGCGGAGCGAGCAGCATCACGCGCGTGCCTGAACGCCACGCAGGCACAGTGCACGCGCGATTGGGACTTCAGGTCGATCACGCGCGTCTCCACCAGGCTTGGCAACACCACGCGACTGAGGATCTCACTGCGGTCTGCCATGCTGCTGTCCGCGAATGCAATGCGCTGCCTGCAAGTAAGGCGGCGGCGTCCACTTGTCTCAGAAGATGTTCCCGCGGGCCCGAAGGGCGACCGCCAGCTCGAGCCGCGGCGCCGGCAGGCCAGATAAGGATCATGCAACAGCAAAGACGATGACAGAGCAACGAGGTATCGGCGAGTGCATGACAGGCCTCCGTTTCCTGCATTTCTTTCCTGTAATTCCCCTAGCTCATCGAGCTAAGCAGATGTTTCTGCGGGCCCGAAGGACGACCGCCAGCTCGAGTCGCAGCGCCGACGAGCTGCATCCACATCAGGCAGCACCCCAGGAGACACTGGCACACAACGATTTGACGTCAGTCAGTGCCAGACCACTCCATGTTTAGTTCCTCGCACACATACAGTCGATCGCAGATGCGGGATAATCGAAGTAGAACGACGGGTCCAATCTGCGTCCGCGTAGGACGTCACTATGCTGGACCCCGCAGCAGGTTTCGAAAGTGGCGACAGTTTCGTGGGCCCCACAGCAGCCCTCGAAAGTGGCGACAGTCTCACAGATCGCAGCCCCCCAGGGATGGCGAGGTCTAATCTGAGTCCCCGTAGGACGTCACTCCGCTGGCCCCCCAAGCAGCCTTCGAAAGTGGCGACAGTTTCACAGATCGCAGCCCCCCAGGGATGGCGAGGTCTAATCTGCATCCCCGTAGGGCGTCACTCCGCTGGGCCCCCCAGCCGCCCTCGAAAGCGGCGACAGCTTCACAGATCGCAGCCCCCCAGGGATGGCGAGGTCTAATCTGAATCCCCGTAGGGCGTCACTCCGCTGGGCCCCCCAGCACCCCTCGAAAGTGGCGACAGTCTCACAGATCGCAGCCCCCCAGGGATGGCGAGGTCTAATCTGAATCCCCGTAGGGCGTCACTCCGCTGGGCCCCCCAGCAGCCCTCGAAAGTGGCGACAGTCTCACAGATCGCAGCCCCCCAGGGATGGCGAGGTCTAATCTGAGTCCCCGTAGGGCGTCGCTCCGCTGGGCCCCCCAGCAGCACTCGAAAGTGGCGACAGTTTCGCAGATCGCAGCCCCCCAGGGATGGCGAGGTCTAATCTGAATCCCCGTAGGGCGTCACTCCGCTGGGCCCCCCAGCAGCCTCGAAAGTGGCGACAGTTTCACAGATCGCAGCCCCCCAGGGATGGCGAGGTCTAATCTGAATCCCCGTACGGCGTCACTCCGCTGGGCCCCCCAGCAGCCCTCGAAAGTGGCGACAGTCTCACAGATCGCAGCCCCCCAGGGGTAAGAGCAAGGGAAGAGAGGAGGAGGCGGGAAGGAAGGAAGGAA
>CAUYUJ010019226.1:157500-160258 GCA_963575745.1 Prorocentrum cordatum | reverse complement strand
TACTACTACTACGACTACTACTACTTCTATTACTACTACTAATACTACTACTACTACTACTACTACTACTACTACTACTACTACTACTACTACTACTACTACTACTACTACTACTACTACTACTACTACTACTACTACTACTACTACTACTACTACTACTACTACTACTACTACTACTACTACTACTACTACTACTACTACTACTACTACTACTACTACTACTACTACTACTACTACTACTACTACTACTACTACTACTACTACTACCTCCCACTACCAGTACCACTACCAGTACCCCTACCACTACAAACCGTCACCAGCCGTGCGCGGGCAAAAACAATCACCACGGGATAATAAAGTTCGGGGTTTTGGCGGGGATAATACAGGATTGCCCCGGGGGCAAGGATGATGATGATGATGATGATGACGACGATGGCGACGATGATGACGATGGTGATTTTTGGGCGCCCGGCACAAGGCTGACTCGAGAGATCGCAGGCAGGCGCTCGGCACAAGGCCGACTCGAAAGATCTCGAGGACTACGGCCATGCAACTTGCCAGCAGTCGCTCGGCACAAGACTGACTCGATAGACCTCGAGGTTCGTGCCTACATGTTGCCACCGCAAGAGACGTCCTAGGCCGATCTGGCCAAGGAACTCTCTTACGCTGGACTTCAAACCACTCCCCCACGCAAGCACGGCATCCGTTAGAGCCGTCCTCGCATGGGGGACATTTGGTGCAAAGCTAGGCGGCGGCGCTTGCCTCCTCGAAAGTGGCGCACTTCGGCTCGGCCGCCGCGGGGCCCTTGCAGGGGTTGGACTCGTGCTCGGCCATGGCCTGAGCCTTGGCCTTGGCCTTGGCCGTCGCCGAGTCGTTGTCGCTGGCTTCCTTGAGTTTGTCGATGAACACGCTGCCTCGCGCGCACATAGCGCTGAGGCGCAGGGCGCGCTCGACCCAGAGGGCGCGCGCAGAGGCCCTCGCGGCCATCGCCTCGGATCTCGCGCAGGGCGCGCTCGATCCAGCGACTCGTCCAGAGGCCGCAGCTCCCACCGTCTGCTCGGCACGTTTCGTTGCTCGGTGCTGGGCAACTCTCGCCGGGCCCAATGGCGCCGAGCTCGAGGGGGGCCCTCGCGGCGGCCTTGGGGGGCCACGCGCGGACCCTACCCGCGATTTCCGAAGAGGTGGACGGGGTTCACTTCGTTTGGCAGCTCCCGAGCAAAGTGAACCCGACCTCCCCCCTCAGAAATCGCGGGGCGCAGGTGCGAGTTCGCGCGTGGCCCTTTCGGGCCTGCTTGGCGTTCTCGGACGGCTGCTTGAAGGCGCCGCGGCACTCCACCGCGACGCCCCCGCCGATCCTCGAGAACTTGGCGGGAATTCCCACAAGCGCAGGCGCCTCGGAGTGCGCGCAGACCAGCACGTGCTGGGCCTCGTCGACCCTCTCGGCCCAGCGCTCCTGCTCCGCGGGCTGCCGGGCGGCGGGCGCGCCCTCGCCCCGGCCCTCTCGAGCCCAGGCGACGGCCACCGTGGGCTCGACCACCAGAACGGTCTCGGGGACGCCCACGCGCTCCTCAATCTCGCCCAGCAGCGCGCGCACTGTGCCCAGCTCGAGGGCGTCGCCCATGACGATATGCTCGCGGTTCATGATCGCGTGCCCCTTGGCGAGCTCGGCGCGGCGAGTCTGTCTGGTCTGGCGCCAGTCGAGCACGCGCGGCTCGGGAAACTTGCAGTCCTGCTCAATCGTGACCTGTGGCGCTCGGGGTTCGCAGGCGCTCCTTAGCTTCTGCCTGCTTCCTCTTCGCGTTGCTTCCACCTGCTTCCGCCTGCCCCCCACCAACTTCCGCCGCCCCCGCCGTCGTCTCCGCCGTTTCCGCCAACTTCCGCGGGCGCTCGCTCGCCAAGCCGGAAGCAGGCGCAAGCTAACGAATACCTGTGACCCCCCCAGCCTTACTGCTCGCGATCTGGAAGATCGTCGCGGCCCCCACCTCGAGGACGCGCAGGCGGCACTCGCCCTCGGTGCCGAGGACTCGCCAGACGTGCTGCACTCTGCCGCGCCTGCCCCTCGTGGACGCCCTCCTCGGCGACGCGCGCCACCTTGCCGCGCCGGGCGGGGGGGGGGGGCTCGCGAGCCTCGAGGCCCCCTTTTCTTCTTGGCGTTATCTTTCTTATTGCCGTTAGTATCCGCTTGCTTCTTCTGCTGCTTGAACTTCTTGGAGAAGCACGTTTGCGTCTTCGGCGGCCTGCCTGCGAGCTTCGCCTTGGCCACGCCTCTGCTGAGGTGCTCGAGCGAAGTCTCGCCGCCAGTCCTGCCCTTCTTGCGCTGCCACTTGCGAGCGCGCTTGCCCAGGAAGTGGCCCGCGAACTTGAACGCCCACATGTTATTGCGATGAGCTGTCCGTTTCAGTTTGATCCTGTTCTCGAGGGCGCGTGGGAACTCGATCTCCTCGATCCTGTCCTCGGGCGGCCTGAGCACGTCCTTCTGCTCGTCGGCGATCTCGAGGTCCAGCTCTCGCAGCTCCAAGAGGCAGGGCACCCCCCCTGCTCGCAGTCCCGCGGCAAGTCGTCGTTGTGGAAGCAGTCGCCGTCGAGGACGGCCCACTCGGGCACTGGAGGCATTCCCTCGGGCCAGCTCTGAATGCCCTCGAGGCGCTCTTTCGCCGGGCTGTTCTCGACGCCGCGGCCGGGCTCGATGGGGTAGCTCCACGGCCCCATGCCCGTGGCGACCTTGAGCTCGCCTTGGTCTATTGGCCAGTCCACGAGC